>PVKV010008928.1:25096-84583 GCA_004027835.1 Alouatta palliata
CGTCTCTACTAAAAATACAAAAATTAGCTGGGCATGGTGGCACGTGCCTGTAGTCCCAGCTACTCGGGAGGCTGAGGCAGGAGAATTGCTTGAACCCAGGAGGCGGAGGTTGCGGTGAGCCGAGATCGCACCATTGCACTCCAGCCTGGGCAACAAGAGCGAAACTCCGTCTCAAAAAAAAAAAAAAAAAAAAAAAAAAAAAAAAAAAAAGATACTTTTCCTCCCTGAAGGATCCTTACTGCTGGTCTACTAATCAGTGTCTGTGTCCTAAACCCTCACAATGATGTACTCTATTATCTAACTTCTTTCTCAGGAAAACTTCCTTCAGCATCTTTTTTCTTCCATATTCATGTCTTTTAGTGATAAGCAGTGCTAATCAGTGTCCCAGTTGGAGTCTTTTTCTTGTTGTTATAGTAAAACAATATATATATAACATGAAATCTACTTTCTTCTTAAGTATACGATACAGCATCAACTATGTGCACATTTTTTGTACAGCAGATCTCTAGAAGCTTTTCATATTATGTGACTAAAACCCGGTACCAGCTGAATAGCAGCTCCCATTTCCTCCTGCCCCCAGCCACTGACAGCCACCATTCTGCTCTCTGCTTTTGTGAGTTTGACTAGTTTAGATACTTCATGTGAGTGGAATCATGCAGTGCTGTGTTCCTGTGACTGGCTTATTTCCCTTAGCCTTATGTCCTCCATCTTCATCCATGTTATAGCGTATGGCAGGATTTTCTTGTTTTTTTAAGGTTGGGTATTCAATTGTATGTATATACCACATCTTCTTTTTCCATTCACCTGTCGGTAGGCATTCAGTTTGTTTACATTTCTTGGCCCTTTGAATAATGGTGCAATGAACACGGGAGTGCAAATATCTCTTAGAGATCTTGTTTTCAATTCTTTTAGATACATACTCAGAAGCGGGATTGCTGTATCATATGGTAGATCTATTTTTAATTTTATTGAGGAATCTTTATGCTACATTTTCCATAGCAGCTGCACCATTTTATATTCCTACCAGCAGTGCAGAGGATTCTAATTTCTATCTTCTTCAACACTTGTTTCTGTTTCTTTGATGATGACCATCTTAATAGGTATGAGGTAATATTTCATCTCATTATGGTTTTGATTTTCGTTTCCCGGATGTTTAGTGATACTGAGTATCTCGTCATATACCTCTTAGCCATTCGTATGCCTTCTTTGGAGATACGTGTATTGAAGTCCACATTGAAATTGTTTCTTGTTGTTGTCGTTACTTTGGCTTTTTTACTATTTAGTTTTAGGAGTTCCTTATATATTTTGCATGTTAATCCTTTATTAGCTATATGATTTGAAAATACTTTATCCCATTCCACAGATTATCTCTGCACTCCATTGATTGTTTCCTTGGTTGAGTAGAAGTTTTAGTTTCATGTAATCTCATTGTCTATATTTGCTTTTATAGCCTATGTTTTGGTTTCATATCTAAAAAATTGTTGCCAAGACTAATGTCATGAAGTCTTTCTCCTATGTTTTCTTCTAGGAGTTTTATAGTTTCAGTTTTTGCATTTTAATCTTTAATCCATTTTGATTTGATTTTTATGTATTGTAACAGTTCAATTTTATTATTTTGCAGTTGATATCCACTTTTCCTGACACCCTTTGTTGAAGAGATTATCTTACCCCATTGTATAGTCTTGGTGCCCTTTTCAAATATCATTTTGTCACACATTTCTGTGTGTTTATTTCTGGGCCACTCTATTTTATTTAATTGGTCTATTTGTCTGTCTTATTTCAATACCATATGTTTTGATTACTGTAGCTTTGTAATATGTTTTGAATTCAGGAAATGTGAGTCCTCCAGCTTTACTCTTTTTCTTACTGTTATTTTGGCTCTTCTGGGTCCTTTGTGGTTCTATGTGGATTTTAGGATATTTTTTGTGTCTGCAAAAGATGCCATTGGTTCTTAATAAGGATTACACTGAATCTGTAGAATGGTTTGGCTAGTATGGACACTTTAACAGTATTAAGTCTTCCAATCAATGAACAGTTATGTCCATTCGTTTATTTGTGCCTTAATTTGTCTGAGCAATGTCTTGTAGTTTTTGGTGTAGAAGTCTTTGATTAAATTTATTTCTATTGTATTTTGATGCTATTGTAAATGGAACTGTTTCCTTAATTTCTTTTTTGACTAGTTCATTTTTAGTGTATAAAAATGTAACTGAATTAGCCAGGCGTGGAGGACGCCTGTAATCCCGGCTACTCAGGAGGCAGAAGCATGAGAATTGCTTGAACTTGGGAGGTGGAGGTTGCAGTGAGCTGAAATCACACCACTACACTCCAGCCAGGATGACAGAGTGAGACTCTGTCTCAAAAAAAAAAAAAAAAAGTGACTGATTTTTGGGTGTTGATTTTATATCTAACAATGTTGCTCAAGTTAGTTCTAACATTTATCAATTCTAATGCTTTTTTTAATGTGGAATTTTTTTTTTTTTTTTTTGAGATGAAGTCTTGCTTTTGTTACCCAGGCTGGAGTGCAATGGCACAGTCTCAGCTCACTGCAACCTCCACCTCCCAGGTTCAAGTGATTCTCCTGCCTTGGCCTCCTGAGTAGCTGGGATTACAGGTGCCCGCCACCACGCCCAGCTAATTTTTGTGTTTTTAGTAGAGATGGGGTTTAGCCATGTTGGCCAGGCTGGTCTCGAACTCCTGACCTCATGATCCACCTGTCTTGGCCTCCCAAAGTGCTGGGATTACAGACATGAACCACCGCACCTGACCTTAATGTGGAATCTTTAGGGTTTTCTACATGTAAGATCATGGACAGAGATAATTTGACTTCTTCCTTTCTGATGTTGATGTCTTTTATTTCTTTTTCATACCTAATTGCCCCAGCTAACACTTCCTTTACTATAATATATTGAATAGAAGTGGCGAGTGTGTCTTGTTTTTGATCGTGAGGAAAAAGCTTTCAGTTTTTCACTGGTATGATGTTTGTGTTACCGAAAAGGGGTCGCAATCCAGATTCCAAGACAGGGTTCCTGGATGTTGCCCAAGAAAGAATTCTGGGTGAGTCCATAGAATAAAGTGAAAGCAAGTTTATTAGGAAAGTAAAGAAATAAAAGCATGGGTGCTCCATAGGCAGCAAAGCCCCAAAGGCTGCTGGTAACCCATTTTTATGGTTGTTGCTTGATTATATGCTTAACAAGCAGTGGATTTTTCATGAGTTTTCTGGGAAAAGGGTTGGCAATTCCCAGAACTGAGAGGTCCTCCTCCTCGGAGGCCACATAGGGTAACTTCCTGATGTTGCCATGCATCTGTAAACTGTCATGGAGAAGGTGGGAGTGTCTTTTAGCATGCTAATGCATTATAATTAGCATACAATGAGCAATGAGGATGACCAGAGGTCACTTTCATCACCATCTTGGTTTTGGTGAGATTTGGCTAGCTTTTTCTTTTTTTTAAACTTTATCAGCCAGGTCTTTATGACCTGTATTTTGTGCTAACCTCCTGTCTCATCCTGTGACTAAGAATGCCTAACCTCCAGGGAATGCAGCCCAGGAGGTTTCAGCCTTATTTTCACTCAGCTCCTATTCGGGATGGAGTTGCTCTGGTTCAAATGCCTCCGACATTTAGCTGTGAGATTTTCATAAATGGCCATTATTATGTTGAGGTAATTTCCTTTTATTTCTAGTTTGTTCAGTGAACATAAATTTAATACTTTTATGTTCTTTCTTTTTGCTTATAAAACTAATATAAATTCATTGATAAATTAAAAATTATTTTAAATGTATTGTAGTTTATAATTTATATCATCAAAGTTTCAAAAGTTTCCAAATTTTTAAAATTCAGAGCAAATTATTTTGAAAATTCAAAAAAAAAACATAAGGACACAAAGGGAAAAATTACTTATGATCCTATTCCTTAACTTTTTCTTTAATTTATGTTCTTTGTGGTCTCTTTCTCAGGTAACTTGGCCCAGACAAGGGCTAGGATAACAGTGGCCTCAAGATCTTTGCCTCCACATTTCAGTGCTGGGAAAGCCAAGGTGAGTAGCAGATTTGCGCCAAATATGATATGGTCTAGCAGGTACTATTGACCCAGGGATAATCCGAGAGAGGGCAGCATTAGTTCCCTTCAGGCAGCCCACTACCTGGGCAGTTTAGTAGAGAGATCAAAGGCATTTAGGAAATCAGGGGTTAGGAAATTGAAAACATCATGGAATCCTTAAAATCCTGATTCTCAGAAAGAGCACTTAAGCACAACGCTACCTGGAAATAAAGTCTGTCTAAGAAAAGATAAAGCCTTTCTCTGAAACTACCAGCAAGCTAGTGGACCAAATGGAATCAGGGAGAAAAGAAGCTACAAGTGTCTCCTATTGTTCTGCTTTGCCCTCTGAAAAATGAGTTGTACACTCATGTGTGCAAAGGGGTTATTAGAAGGATGAAAAAATATCCAGCTGTAAAAATGTCTTTAACTGTTCTATCCTTTCAGCTAAAGTTTAGCGAGAGTCTTAAGGACTGCTTGGTTAATATTCATTGTAAGTGCTAACACAGAAACACAATGACCTTCAAGGTATTGATGTGAAAACCGGTCACATCGGCTGGGTGCGATGGCTCACACCTGTAATCTCAGCACTTCGGGAGGCTGAGGTGGGCAGATCACAAATTTAAGAGATTAAGACCATCCTGGTCAGTATGGTGAATTACCATCTCTACGAAAAATACAAAAAATCAGCTGGGCATGGTAATGCGTGCCTGTATTCCCAGCTACTTGGGAGGCTGAGGCAGGAGGATCACTTGAACCTGGGAGGTGGAGGTTGCAGTGAGCTGAGAATGCACCATTGCACTCCAGCCTGGTGACGGAGCAAGACTCCGTCTCATAAAACAAAACAAAATGAAAAACTGGTCCACATCTCTGTATTTTCTTATCTTTTGGTGTATACTGAAAATTTATTTGATAAAGAATAAACAATTTGGCCACACATTAATACTGTTGAATAATATTCCAAAATTGGTACAGATACACATTTTTATACTTACTTAAGTTGAGAATAAAAGACTTATTTGCACAGAGTAGGAACTTAAATCACTTTTTGTTAACAATAATTATTTTCTTTTTAGAGAGAGAGTCTCACTCTGTTGCCCAGGCTGGAGTGCAGTGGTATGATCTTGGCTCACTGCAACCCCTATCTCCCATGTTCAAGCAATTCTCCTGCCTCAGCCTCCTAAGTAGCTGGGACTAGAGGCACATGCCATCATGGCTGGATAATTTTTGTATTTTATCAGAGACGGGGTTGCACCATGTTGCCCAAGCTGGTTTCAAACTCCTGAACTTGGGCAATCTGTCTGCCTCAACCCCCTAAAATGCTGGGATTACAGACATGAACCACTGCGCCCAGCCATTAACAATAATTTTTACACCAATATTGCTATTATAATTCATTGTATAACCCTATATTTTACCCTTGCTACTTCAATGCAAGATATTAGAACTATCTGGGGCTCTAAAAGAGATTTACACAGGAGTTTCAGTGGTTCTGAGGGCCTATTGATATCGCATGTAAAATTTTATCTGTATTTAATACAGGTGGTTCTCATTATTTGTGAAAGTTGTGCTCTATAAAGTTACTGTAAACTCTGAATCAGCAAGTACTGAACCATTGCTTCCAGGGGGAAATACAGGGTCAATACTCAGGTCACAATATTTTTGTGAAATGATCAATGCATAACCTCATTTTACATGTGTTTCTGTTTAAAGACACGTTATTTAATATACATTTCTTCTAAATAATTATAGTCAGTATTTTAAAATATAAAACAGTATGTCAATTGCAGCATTTCTGTCATTGAACTCACAACTAACAGTACTGTAACACATACCTGAACAATAATAAGTATTTTCTCCATGAGGCATATCACAACCTTCTTATGCTTAGAAACACTGGACAGCACTACCCTTGCGGGGGTACATTTGGTTTTTTTTAGACAGGGTCTCACTCTATTGCCCAGGTTGGAGTGTAGTGGCATGCTCAGAGCTCATTATAATTTCTGGCTACAAGGATCCTTCCACCTCAGCTTCTAAATTGGTTAGGATACCACATCTGGCTACTTTTTAAAAAAATTTCTGGAGAGATGAGGTCTTGCTATGTTGTTCATGCTGGTCTCGAACTGCTGACCTAAAGTGATCCTTCTGCCTTGGCCTCCCAAAGTGCTGGGATTGCAGGTGTGAGCCACCACACCCAGCCTGGGTTGATAGGGTCAGCATTTTAAACAGCAAAATTACCAACTAAAACCACAAAACTGAAAAAAAAAAAAAAAAAAAAAAAAAAAAAAAAAAAAAAAAAAAAAAAAAAAAAAAAAAAAAAAAAAAAAAAAAAAAAAAAAAAAAAAAGGTACTTAAACAGACCTCAAAAAGGACACTTGTTTATAGTAAAAGAGCTGAAACAAGAAGGCAAAGCATCATCCTCTTTGACCTCAGCTGGAAATGTGTGCATCAGGGGACTGAGCTTTTCTGTGAATGACCATGAAAGCATTGCAGGTATTGACTTTAGGTTACACATAAATTTCAGCAAGTAGGCAAATCCTCAGATAATGAGGATGGACTGTCTATGTGGTTTTTTTTGGAGTCGCTGGCTTCCACCAGTTCTAAAAGGAATTATGACACAGAAACATTAAAGAACCCCATATAATATTTCCTGTCAACTTCCTCTCCTTCCCTCTGTTTGATTTTTGACTACTGGACTAAGGCATATCCCCTGCCTTCCACACTCATAGTACCCATTAGTACCCATAGTACCCGCAGTAACAGCCTCCCTCCCTGTACTGTCTGCCATGGCTCAGACCCTGCCCACATGAAAAGGGTGCCTTCTAGCGTGGGGCCTATATTTATATCATTAAAATAATAATAATGTGTATGGGTCTGATGAAAATGACTAAAGATTTGTTTTTACTTAGAAAATGAGTTGAAAGTTCTAATTAGGGTATCAAAAATATGAAGTACAATAATAGCAATAACAAATGCAACAAAACCAACTCCAGTTACTGTCTGACTTATCCAAGGTAAAATTAAACAGAAGTAGCCCTGGATAAAGCTGGGCTCTATAGGCAGGGAAAAGTAATATTGTTTCCTTGCCCATTAAAAGATTTATGGCTGACATTTCTATAACAAAAAAACAGATTAGCAAGAGAAAAGCATACGAAGTTATTTAGTGTAAGTTTTAGATGACATGGGAGCCATCAGAAATGAAGACTCAAAGAAAAAGGGAAATCTTTGTATTTTTATGGTCAGATGTGCAGAATTATAACTGAAAAACAAAAGGGTATGATTTAATGATAATAAATTGGGGCTTATTTAGCAATGACTGTTTGCTCAGATTCTTCTTGGTGTCCCTGTCTGACATTCCTTACCTCTGGGTATAGGTCAGGACGTCTGTCACATGAGGGTCTTCAGGGGAGAAGGGAGGGAGAATGGCAGAGAGTGACCTTCCTAGGCATTATGGCCTGCTTCAGAGAAGAGCTGTGGGAGTGAGAGTGGCCTTCCTGCTTCTGCTGTTTAAATGCCAAAGTCCCACGTTTGGGGTAGTATGTACTTAACTCTGTCAGTTCCAACACGTGGAGCAGCACTGCACAGAGCCAGTTTTCAATGTGTCTTGCTTTCTATTCAGTATTCTAAAGACGTTTGAGATCAGTGGTACTGTAGGAGTTTTTTTCTTCTTCTTAAGGGATAAATATATCACTTGATAGCAAGAAAAATTCTTCTAAAATGGTTTTGTCAAGAAGATAATAAACATGAGCACTTCTGAGGCTTCAGGATGCAAATAGTGAGCACCTACTGAGAACCGGAGGAAATTCTTCAGTTTTCATTTATTGCCAAAATCTAGATGGTTTATGGGATTTTTTGGAATTTATGTCTTTAAGAGTAAATATAGTTGAAAAATGAGGCAAATCTTTTTAATAATACCATGCTTTCAGACTTTCATTTTACAAGTTACATCAAACCACATCAGGTGATGTAAACACCCAGTGGATTTACCTTGCCCACTGCCTAGATGGAGCCAATTGATCAAGACAGAGGAATTGTAATAGAGAAAGAATAATTCACACAGAGCTGGCTGTGCAGGAGACCAGTTTTATTATTACTCAAATCAGTCTCCTCAAGCATTCAAGGGTTAGAGTTTTGAAGGATACTTTGGTCGTAGGGGGCAAGTGAATCAGGAGTTCTGATTGGTGAGGTCAGAGGTGAAATAATAGGGAGTTGAAGCTGTCCTCTTGCACTGAGTAAGTTCCTGTGTTGGAGCCACAAGACCAGATGAGTCAGATTATTGATCTGGGTGGTGCCAGCTGAACCATCAAGTCCAGGGTCTGCAAAATATCTCAAGCACTAATCTTAGGTCTTACACTAGTGATGTTACTCCCAGGAGCGATTTAGGGAGGTTTAGAATCTTGCAGCCTCCAGCTGCTTGACTAAGATTTCTAATCTTGTGGCTAATTTTTAGTCTTGCAACAGCAGTCTAGTCCCCAGGCAGGAATGGGGTCTGTTTTGGGGAAGGGCTATTATTGTCTTTGTTTCAAAGCTAAATGATAAAGTAAGTTCCTCCTAAAGTTAGTTCAGCCTATACCCAGGAATGAACAAGGAGAGCTTGGAGATTAGAAGCAAGATGGAGTCAGTGACATTAGATCTCTTTCACTGTAATAGTTGTCTCAGTTATCATTTTTGCAAAGGTCGTTTAGCCCCTTCCTTTGGGTTTTGTAACACCTTATTCTTAAGGTATGTGCTATGAAGATAGACAAAGGATGAAGACCACTCTAACATCTTCCTGCTGAACAGGGGGTTAGTGAGGGTAGGTATTGACCCCAAGGTAGAGAAGTGAAACTGCTTTACAGCTGTCTGCATGTATTCACAGGTACTTGGTTGGGGTTTCAAGGCTTACATGACAAGGGTGTTAGTATTCTCATCTGTAGTTTTAATGCAGCATTTATAGAACAGATAAATAATGTGTTCTAGGATAAGGAGTGCAATTCCAAGTTTTAAAAGTAAATATTTGAAAGCATTAGTTTGGGGACTTGTAGCCCACAGATAATTTAGGATTTGGCCCAAATTGCAGAAAATAATAAAAATTGAAGAACAACTAACAACAGGTATACTATAGTTTTTTTTTTTTTTGAAGTATAATTTTTCTCTCACTAGTCCCCAATTTTATTAAAGATAAATAATAGTAGGTCAAATTTACTTGCAATATAAATTGTAGTATTATTATGCTTGGCTTGATTATTTGCATAAAATCTGGTAGGAATAATTATTTGCCATATAGCCTCTTTTAAAATTGGCTTTGCTGAAACTTTGTTCTATAAGGAATCTCAGATTATACTTTTAAAGCCTTGAATCCTACCCACAGATTTATCTATGCCTGTAAATACCTGTATGAGTTGGGTGAATTTTCCTCCTCTGAAGGTTTTAAGATGACATTCTTTAATTTACTACAGGTCAGGAACCCTGTGCAGGGACTGTGTAGACAAGGTATGAGGTTAGCTTTCCCAAGGGGTCTTTATTGGCTCTATAAGTCAACTTTGATTATTTAAAGAAAGCATGCTATTCCAGTCAAAGCCTTGGTAAAATAACCGGTTTCTCCAGTTGTGTCCTGTTACAAAAGAAAAGACATTCTTATTGCACTTATGTAAAAAACTAGACTGCCATAAGTTTTGAATACTCACAAATAATTTCTAAATTCTAGGGAAATCAGGTAGAGAAAATGCAATATCCTCTGAATTTCATTCATGGGAGTATACTCAATTGCTAAGTGTTCTAGATAGCTCAAAAGAAAGAAAAGTTTTCTTTACTCTGAAAAAAAAAAAAAAAGGATTAGCACTTTTAACATATCAGCCCTCCATGAGAGTCCTAGAAATTTTTCTTCCCCCTCTATTCCAATAACATAATTTCTAAAGTTTATCAGAGACATGCATTCAAGAGAACCCATCAGGAATTGAAAGCAGACAGATCTCTCAAAATCTAAGGCTCTGTTCGGTTTTACATTATGCAACCTGACCTTTTTTTGACTTTTGGGGGTATCAGAAATTACTTTGCATTATGGGAAAGATTTTAGCCTTGGTGTATGGCACCTAGGCAGGAAATATACTTTTAAGGCATACTGGCTGTTACGGAGGGACACTGGCTCTTTTCATGCTTGGATTAGAGAAGCATGCTCGGCCACCTGGAAGGTATGGAAACATCCCCACCTCCAACTGAGAGATGAGACTCCTATGGGAGATGGGCTGATTAAAATAAAATGCACAGTAAAAGCATTGCACTGTCTTCCCTCTTTTGGGGGATCCAGGATGTGATATAAAAATGGGACCCTTAATTTTGGGGATCTGTTTTTGCCTTCCAGCTGTGCCTGCTTATTAGGCCTTAGAAACTGCAAGCTTTCCTGACTCTGTTCCTCCAAGGGCTCCATCCTGAAGCCAGTAATCCAATTAAGAAACTTAAAAACTGACAAAAATCTTGACAACTATTGGAACTTCTTCTCTCTGTATATTTATATCTGTTTGTGTGATGTTTATAAATGAAAGAGCTCTGAACAACTGGGTTAAAAATAAATGCTTAAATCAAATATATTGTCAGAAAAATAGAAAACTTTAATGTCTTTTTGTTCACATGACTAGCAATCTTTTGGAAATAAAGAGAATTTTAAAGATTATTGATAAAATAAAAATGTCTTCAAAATTTCCACATTTGGTCTAGACATTTGGTCTAAATAAGGTCAGATATTAGGTTTGCTAAATGCTTTTAAACTGCTTCTTTGACTTTTGAAAACTGTTTGACTTACCTACTTTGGAGCCATTAAGTTCTGGATAAGATCTGGGAACACTGGTATAAGCCATGCCCCCTTGCTGTGCTAGGAAGAATCAAACCTTATTTGCACTTCTGTCTGGTGTCCTAGGCTCCACAGCTAGTACATATTAAGATCATTTACTTATCAGGTTTTTCATCAGAAATGAAAGATGCTGAAAGTTAACAGTGTAACAAGTACTTGAGTCCACTGGAAAAAGAATTTTATGTGCAAGATTGCAAGGTATAGAAGGAAGGTAGAATGTGGTGTTGGTGGGAGAGTATAAGAAGGCATGGGAATATGGTTTTTGTTAAAAGGAATGCAGTTTTGTCTAGTTCAGAGGGTTTTAAAGATTGTCTTAACCTAAAAGAGTAAAAGGACAAAACTGAAGGTTTAAGCAAGTTGGAAAGGTTTGTGAAGGATTGATCTTGTAAAGGAAGTTCTGTGACAAGAAGCAAGTTGGCCAGGATTTGAAGGGAATTATTTCGTATTTTTCCATAGATCGAACATTAAAATAAAAGCACATTGATGTGGAGCCAGAATCTGGGCCCATGTGTCTGAATAATTTTAGAGAATTGATCTGTTCAGCAGAAAATTGTGAAGAGTTACAAGAAGTTTACAAAAATCTTACCTTATGCTCAAACTAATTACAACAACATAAATTTATAAAATGTCATTAAAAATTAGCTTTAGCATTAAAGATGCCCTAAAGTAAACATGAAATTTGTTTTTCTCTTTTGGAAAAGGTTTTTATGTGATGTTAAGAGACAATAAAAAAAAAATCTTGTTTGCCTTTTGAGAAAACAACAGAAAAAAAGAGAGGGGAGAGAGAAGAGACAGATTCAGTTGGCCTCATGCTGTCTTCACTGGATCCTGTTGTCTAGAAAGCTGAGTTTCCTCTCTATAAGAGTCAATGACTTTTCTTTTTTAAGATTTCTAAGTTATCATTTTGGCTAAATGAATGACTTACGATAACCTGGGATTCTATTTAGTGACATCCAGTGTTGTAAACTTTTGACATCTGACACAAACTTTCCAAAATCAAATTATAAAGTATGTCTTTTTTCTGACCTAATTAATCTTTTAGACATTAGCTCCCCTAAAGTGCAAAAATGATGTATTTTGGCTAATTTGATACAAAAATCACAGAGGAAACATTGGATCTCCCCAAAGGTACAGAGCCTTACATCTGATTATAAACTGCTGTCTAAAAAGGATCAAAACAAGACAATTGCCTGTGGATGACAGCAGTCTTAGGACAGCCACTATTAAAGCTACAGTTGACTAGGAATTTTGGCTACTTCTGTGGCATACAACAATTTTACATAACAATTAAAAGACTTGATAATATACATTAAATTATATCAGAATTATAGAAGCTTCCTATAATTTTGAAACACATACAAATAACATTTATACAAATGCAGCCCAAAGAAAGCCAAACATCATTTCTCCCCAAAGGTAATTCAGAGAAAGAGAAAATTAAGACAGGAAATCAGAAGCAGTCGATGGCACGGGAAAAAAGTCAATGAATGACAAAAAGTTACACAAATAACAAACCACAAAGGACTGATTTCCTAAGCCAAGAATTGAACCCAGGCTGCCACTGTCAGAAAACAAAGCGTTAGCTATGGAGCCACAACGCTGAGTAGTTCCTATTGTTCTTCCCAAAAGAGGCCTAGAGTAGCCAATTTTGAGCTTGCAAAGGCTTTTAACTGCTTAAGATAATTTTTAGGGCTAGCTATGACATGACCCCCCAAATCCCTGTCCTCTGGATGGCAGAGACTAAGAGAAAGTATCCCCACATGGTCACAAGGCTAAACTTTTAAGGACATAAAACAAGAGAGAGAAACTTCATCTGGTATCGGTTTCAGGGGCCCACAGCATTTTAACTGACCAACCTGCCAGGCTGGCTTGAAAAGTAGGCATTTAGGGGTCCAACGCCTGCTTTCTGTCTTGTGATACTGCCTCTCCATTGCAGAAAGACAAATTCTTAGCACGAAGTACACCAGATTTGCTGCAGCCTAATAAGACTAGTGTCACAAATCCTTTTTTCTATTAATCAAACCTTTGCAGAAGAGACAAACGGTGATGTTTACTATTTACATACACACGAGACAGAGAGAGAGAGAGAGAGAGAGAGAGCGAGCGAGCGAGCGATCACATGACCAGAAACCTAGCATACCTTTTTGCCAGCATACAAGGTTTCTGAGTTCCTTTTCTCTGCAACTTCCAGAAGAACAGAGCAGCTTTTGATGACCCTGCTCACTGCACCATACCTGTGGGGACCAAGCCCTGTAACAAAAGAAAATGATCACTTTCTATTTTGTGGAATCAAGGCAACAGCTTTCCAGTTTTGCAAGATGCTGCCGGATGGGCTGAATGGGGAACCGAATTAACATTTTCCATCTCAGCCGAAGAAGCAAAATACCCATAACAAAACAGACACTAGTCACCTCATTATCGACCTGACCTAATGAGGCTCAAACTTTCTCCCATTCATCCCTGACGTCTGTGATCCACTTAAGGTGGGGAGGAATGACCTCCAACCAGGAATGTAATAAGTGGTCTCTGGGCAAGACAGAGTGGAGAATCACAGAGTCAGGCCCACTGGGCTTTCTTCAGGGCTCACCAAACGTGGTTACACTTACAGAGGGTTCTTCAAGTTAGGCCTGCTGGACTTCCGACAGCAGTTTCTTCTGAGATCGCATCCACAAAAACAAACACATGTGACAAAGACAAGATGGACTGAAGGCCTTGCAAATCAAGATCCCTCGCCAAGAATTCCAAGAGTATTCCTTCCAAACTAAACTCCTATTCTCCATCTGAGAAATCTCCCTAAAATCTTCCTCATTGAGGAGAAATCTCCTGAACCAAGACTCTTCCTACTCATTAGGGAGAGCCAACTGAGACCCTGAAGGAGCCAAACCTATCAGGAGAAGGAAGGAGGTGTTGGCAGCACCTAGAATACTCACTAAATCAGACACCCCCTAATGGGGCTATAGCTACAGACACTCCATGATCGGAGTACAGACAGATACCCTGCAATACGGCTCCAGTTACACCCCGTGATAGAGCTAGACACAGACACCCTACCATGGGGCTACAGTTATGAAATGTCTCCCCAGGACTATTTCTCTATTGCAATTAAATTTATGCACATTGGGCTGGCAGTGACCTACCAGTAGAGACAGTGCCAGAGTCAGCCCCTAATCCCAGAGAACTAGGTGGCAGCTTGGGCGGGCCTCTGGATCCGTCACAGGAGAGAGGCTACTGAACCACAGGCAGGTAGCCACAAAGGCAATTCCAGACCAGTCCCCAAATTTGTAACCACGCAACAGGCTTACCTTGGCACCGCCTAGATAGAGCCAATTTATGAAGACAATTGAATTGCAATAGAGAAAGAGTAATTCACACAGAGCCAGCTGTGTGGGAGACCAGAGTTGAATTATTACTAAAATCAGAGAATTTGGGGATCAGAGTTTTTAAGGATAATTCTGTGGGTAGGAGGGATAGTACATTGGGAGTTCTGATTGGTCAGGTCAGACATGAAATTGTAGGGAGTTCAAACTGTCCTCCTGCAGTGAGTCAGTTCCTGGGTCGGGGCCACAAGACCAGATGAGCCAGTTTATTGACCTGGGTGGTGCCAGGTGATCCATCGCAGGGTCTATAAAATATCTCAAGCACTAATCTTGGGTCTTACAATACTGATGCTATCCCCAGGAACAATTTGGGGAAATATAGAATCTTGCAGCCTACTGCTGCATGACTCCTAAACCATGATTTCTAATCTTGTGGCTAATTTGTTAGTCCTGCAAAGGCAGTTTAGTCCCCAGGCAGAAAGGAGGTTTGTTTTGGGAAAAGGCTGTTATTGTCTTTGTTTCAAAGGTAAACTATAAACCAAGTTCCTCCTAAAGTTAGTTTGGCCTAGACTCAGGAATGAACAGCTTGGAGTTTAGAAGTAAGATGGAGTCTGTTATATCACACCTCTTTTCACTGTAATAATTGTCTCAGTTATAATTTTTGCAAAGGTCGTTTCAGTGGCAGTATATAATGTTTAAGAAGTATGGTTGAGGAATCAAAGTGGGATCAGACATAGGCATGGCCATCTACTGACTGCAGGACTGGGAATTTTACCTAAAATATGTTAGTCTTAACTTCCTCATACGTAGAATGGGAAGAATAATAGTCCTTACCTCATAGGCCATTTTGAAACTTCAATGACATAACATAGGAAGTGTTTAGTACAGTGATTTCAGATAGGAAACACTTAATATATACTTTATTACTCAAATTTTGATAACCATTTAAAATGGAGCCCATACGTAGATAGAAGCTTGCTCAACTGCTGCGGCTTGGGGATTGTAACACAATTTGTAAAACTTATTTATGACTACTCTGAAGGCTAACCATTCACAAGGAACGAAGCAGGGCATTTGTCATGTGGGCAGAAAGCACGATTGCTCAGCTCCAACTGACTTACATTGTTGTGTAAGTCAGTGTTGTAGGAGGAAGGTATACCAATTTTTGTGTTTTTAATACAGATGGGGTTTCTCCATGTTGGTCAGGTTGGTCTTGAACTCTCAACCCCAGATGATCCACCCGCCTTGGTATCCCAAAGTGTTGGGATTATAACTGTGAGCCACCGCGCCTGGCCTGTACCCTTCTTAAGGGAGAGGGAGACAGAGAAGTGTGGATGATTTCAGGGGTGCGGTAAATGATTTTAGGGAAATTTAATGGGCTTTGGTAACTAAGTTCTTATTTAATATCTAGGGCTTGGGATAACTTCTTATGCACTATGAAATAGATTCTGTTGCCTGAGTTAATATTTTCTATTAGCCTAAACTTGAGCACTATATTTTTAATTAATGTTTTAACTATATTACTGGTCATTGCATTTGAAAAGGGAATAGCTTTGACCCAGTGAATGAGGTAATCTATTATCATTAATAAGTATTTTAGATGACTTATTGGAGGCATCTTTATGTAACCAATCTGGGTACTCTGCAATGGTCTTAAGCCTGGACTCCTTCCCTTAAGGGGAAATCTCTTTTGTACTTTATTAGTAAGCAACTATCTGTAACTTGTTTGGCTACATATAAATCCTTATACATTTATAAACTCTGAAAACTTCGTTACACGTGGCTTGGGGTCCCTAGTGGGTCCTCTGATGCAGTGGGACAGGATTTCTTTTATAAAGGGGGTTGGACAATATTTCTTTTTGGTATGGAAATACCTGTTTTCCTTCTGAGTTTTCTTTAGCACCCATTTCCATTAGCTTTTCTTTGTCAGAAGAGAAAACAGGGATCATGGTAGTAGGAGGGAGGTAAGGAGTTGAGTGGAAAACAAGTGTAGAAGAAATGGCAGCTTGCCTGGCTTATCTGGTCTGTTAAGTTATTTTCCCAACTCTTAGGTGTTTTTTTTTTTTTTTTTTTTTTTTTGAGATGGAGTCTCGCACTGTCACCCAGGCTATAGTGCAGTGGCATGATCTCGGCTCACTATAATCTGTCTCCTGGGTTTAAGCAATTCTCCTGCCTCAGCCTCCTGAGTACCTGGGACTATAGGCATGTGCCACCACACCCAGCTAATTTTTTGCATTTTTAATAGAGATGGGGTTTCACCATGTTGGCCAGGATGGTCTCGATCTCCTGACCTCATGATCCACCCACCTTGGCCTCCCAAAGTGCTGGATTACAGGTGTGAGCCGTGGCACCCATACCATTATTTTCCCAACTCTCAAAAGACAAGTTTTTCTGGTGTCTGGGGAGATGGACAGTAGCTATTTCTTTTGGCAACTGAAGGTTATTTAATACTCGGGTGATTTAATACTCTTTGTGAACAAGGTTTTGACCTTTACTATTAAGACCTCTTCCAGTTTAAAATTTTTCTAAATGTATGAACCACCCCAAAGGCATACTTAGAATCAGTATAGATGATTCCTTCCTGGTTTTGCAGGTATTTTAACGTTTGACTTAATGCAAACAGCTCACAAGTTTGGGTAGACTAATTATTAGAGAATTTTCTTGACTCTATTTCTTTAAGAGCTTTTCCATTAATTACTGAATACTGTTGTGTCTTTTTCCTCAATCATTTGGGAGGAACCATCTATAAATGAGTGCCACCCTGTTTTGAAGTTGGGGGAGGTCTTTCTTGAATTGGGCCTAACCTTTGTGTGATAGTCAATTAAATCTAAATATGTATTCTCTTTTTAAATTTAGACTCCCTGTTAAGAAACCTGCTATGTTAGGTTCAGTGGTTAGTGTTAAATTATCTTGTTTTAACAGAGCAGCCTTGTACTTTAAGATTCCTGAGTCAATAAACTACCTTTTTGCCTTTTTAGCTTGATGGGGCATGCTTACAACTAAATTTCTTCTAAAGATTAGTTTTTTTGTTTGTTTGTTTTTTGGGTTTCCTTTTTTTTTTTTTTTTTTTTTTTTTTTTTTTTTTTTTTTTTTTTTTTTTTTTCTTTTGACTCACTCCTTTCAACCCTTGGAGGGTAAAGGACATATCCCTGCCACCAACATAGGGCATAATCTATTTCCTCTTGGGAGGCAAGTCTCCTACTAGCATCATTTTCTATTAAAAGTTCACAAATACATTCGTCATTCAACCCAAATTTTGGCTAGAAAACTAACGGTTCAAGGATTGGTTCTTGAGTCCAAATGGAACAGCAATATCTTATCATTTGTTGCTTTTTCTTAAGTTTAGTCTTTTCATTACCTTTCTAACATTTTAACATGAGACCTAGGGGACAATGTGGCGGGGAGGATATCTTTGTTGCTAATTTTATCCTTTTTACTCCTTGTCTTGCTTGGAGTATTTCCCATATCGGTTCCTAGTTAGGCTCAATCTCTTGTATCAGAAGTGTCTTGCCTTTCCTTCTCTAAGGGCTTGCTAGGGCTGTTAGGCTCATTTTCTCGTATTAGAAATGTCTCGCCTATCCTTTAGCTTCACCTGCTGGAGGTTCCTTGCACCTTCTCTCACTTCATCTGTTCTGGCCGCTTCCCTGGAGGGAAATTATGTTCCTCTTAGCATTGTCGGGACTGTATCAACCCCAGTGTCGGGATCCCTACAAAAGAGCCGCCATTAGCTGTATGAGGTAATGATGGAACCTCAGATTTGACTCAGTCACTTCATGTAACAGTAGTGCTTGTTACCATTCACACACTTTCAACATCCAGAATCCCGACCACCTGGGAAATACTTCACCGCCCCCATGGCTTTTCTTACCTTGGTCTGTTCACAGGGTTACCTGGTCACTGTGGTATGTGAGCCTCCTTTCCCTAAGCTGCTAGGGAGAGCTTTTTTTTTTTTTTTTTGAGATGGAGTCTCACTCTGTCACCCAGGCTGGAGTACAGGGGCATGATCTCAGCTCATTGCAATCAGCTTCTTTCCTGCATTGCTGAGAGTCCAGGTTTTGTCACACCAGGTGGGTCTTGATTCCTTTACCCCAAGGCCACTGCAACAAGGCAGCAGAGCGTGCCTCCTCACAGGAGAGGACCGGGGACCCTTCCCTGGTAGAGAATGGGAATCCCAGATGAGCCCCCAGATTGTTGGAGACAAAAATGCTTGGTGTTGCAAAGTGGAACCAATACTCAGGCAAAAGTTTTCTCAGCAAGGCAATTTACTTCTATAGAAGGGCATCTCATGCATGAAAAACAGAGGCAAGGGAGAGCACGCAGAACAAAGGAGAGCAGCAGTTTTTATCCCTTAATGTGAACCTTGTTCCTGTGTCTTCCCTCTGTGGGCTGGGGTTGGACTGCACAATCTAGGCTAATTCCCATTGGTTACTGTTGGCATCATTACGGGGCAAGGGTGGGCTTTTGATGGGAAGGATGGTATCATAGGTGATGGGACATGCTCGGGCGTGTTTGGTCACAGCAGAGATAGGGAGGGCTGATAGATGAATGGGTAAGATTACTTTGTAGAATAGAAGAAAGAACCAGAAACCAAAACCCTTTGAAGAGGAACTATGTGTTCTTAACAACGGTGGCAAGTGCGTATGAAGGCCTGCGACATCAGTGTACACTCCTGTAGACTTTATAAATAATGTACATTTAGGCTATGCTAAATTTATTTTAAAATGTATTTTCTTCCATAATAAATTAACCTTAGTTTACTTTAACTTTTTGATCTTTCTTTCTTTCTTTTTTTTTTTTTTTTGGAGACACAGTCTTGCTCTGTCACCAGGCTGGAGTGCAGTGGCATGAGCTCAGCTCACTGCAATCTCCTCCTCCTGGATTCAAGCAATTCTCTTGCCTCAGCCTCCTGAGTAGTTGAGACTACAGGCATGCCATGGCGCCCAGCTAATTTTTGTATTTTTTAGTAGAGATGGGGTTTTACCATGTTGGTGAGGATGGTCTCAATCTTTTGACCTCATGATCTGCCCACCTCAGCCTCCCAAAGTGTTGGGATTACAGGGGTGAGCCACTGCCGCCCAGCCTTAACTTTTTTATTTTATGAACTTAAAAAGGTCTGCACAACAAACAATGGCTTGGGAGAAGTCTGTCTAAAAGACTTTTTGACTCTTTTTTTATAATAACACTTAGCTTAAAATATAAACACATTGTACAACTGTACAAAAATCTTTATATCTTTATACACTTTAAAATTTTTTACTTTTACTTTCAAAACTTTTTTGTTAAAAAACAAAGACATCAACACATACATTAGCCTAGGCCTACACTGGGTCAGGATCATCAATATCACTGTCTTCTACTAACTCCACATCTTGTCCCACTGGAAGGTCTTTAGGGCAATGACATGCATAGTGCCATCATCTCCTACAATAGCAATGCCTGCTTCTGGAATACCTCCTGAAGGGCCTGCCTGAGGCTGTTTCACGGTTAACATTTTTGTTTTGTTTTGTTTTGTTTTGTTTTTAATGTAAGTAGAAAAAGTAAACCCTAAAATAATGATTTTTGTTTGTTTGTTTGTTTTTTGAGATGGACTCTCGCTCTGTCACACAGGCTGGAATGCAGTGGCATGATCTTGGCTCACTGCAGCCTACGCCTGTCGGGTTGAAGCAATTCTGCTGCCTCAGCCTCCTGAGTAGCTGGGACTTCAGGTGCCCGCCACCACGCCTGGCTAATTTTTCTATTTTAAGTAGAGATGGGGTTTCACCTCATTGGCCAGGCTGATCTTGAACTCCTAACCTCAAGTGATCCGCCCACCTCAGACTCCCAAAGCCCTGGGATTACAGGTGTGAGACACCGCACCCAGTTAAAATAATGATTACTGGTATTATAAATATGTAAACCAGTAACATAGTTGTGGATGATCATTATGCAGTATTGTACATAATCGTACATGCTATTCTTTGATATAATTGGCAGCACAGGTTCGTTTATACCAAATCACCACAAACACGTGAGTAATGAAGTGCACTATGACATTGTGATGGCTACAACATTACTAGGCAATGGGAATTTTTCAGCTACATTATAATCTTTGGGACTCCTGTCGTGTATACAGCTTATCATTGACTGAAATGTCCTACTTCCATGGCACATGAGTGTAACAAGTGCAAGGCCACACAGCTAGCAAGAATTTCAACTAAGTGTGTCAATAGCAGTCACTTAGCCTAGGAAAGCTTTTCTGGTCTCTTTTTTTCTCTTAAGGTAAAAACACATAAATACCTTGGAGAGGATATTTTCCTTCTCAAATCCCCACTTTGGGGAAGAACTATTTGCTAGATGATGCCCTAATAGAATCCACTTTCCAGGTTATTTCAAAAAGCGTTTTTTGTTAAAAAATTAAATAGTGCTACTACTATTATATTAATGAAATTAACTCAAGAAGACAAACTCTTAGGCTACACAACAGCAATCTCAGCCCTTTTGGTTTGAATTTGTGGGTCTGCTTTGGAGTTCCCTGGGAGGCCTGATACCGAGAGAGGTCTAGTTTAAAGAATTGAGAGAAGCAATTTCTGGTTTGTTCCTTGTCGGAAATTCTCTCTTTTAGATCAGTCTAAGTTCAGGAGAACCTTATACTATGCAAATATACAAGAGACCCCTGGCCAACTGAAGGACTTTCTAAATTCTTAAATTAGAAAATGCCCCAATAACATGTCGCTTACTCTGTCAAATATAGTACTAAATATGTAGGTGATGAATTACGGGTAAGCATTAACATTTCCAGGTTGTATATATCAAAGAATAGATTTTTACTTCCTTTGCAAATGCTGCTCTGTATGTGGTTTCAAGGACAGAATTTAAAGTCTTGTGAAACACAGATGCTGTGCGGTTAGACAGGGGCTGTCACTAGCTGGGAGCTCCCTCCTGACCACTATTCCTATAACTTTTGGAGTGCAAATTGATGCTTAACTCTGCATTTTTCCAATTAGCTACAGGGAACTGGTGCTGATCTTGAAAACAATACAGATTATTCCTTTTGTTTATTTATATTTTATTTGTACAGATTTATGGGGTACATGTGAAATTTTCTTACAGGAGTATTCCTTTTAGATTGTGTTTCAGCTGAATTAATACACATCAAGGATTTTCTGGTCACTAGACTGTTAAATTCTCAAATGCCAAGGGTCTGTTATGAGTTCTGAGGGAGGGTAATAGATCAATCCATAAACATCTACCAATAGAAAAATATAAATGAGCTTTTCAGCTGCCTGGGGGGCTGGTGCTCACTAGGTAATTTGAATAAAAAGGGAAGAAAATGAAGGAGGAAAAGCCAGGTTCAAAGAAAGAGGTGCTTCTTCAGGGAGGATCTCTTTGTTTTTTTTGTTTTTTTTTTTTTTTGAGACAGAGTCTCGTTCCGGCGCCAGGCGCCAGACTGGAGTGCAATGGCGCAATCTCGGCTCACTGCGACCTCCGCTTCCTGGGTTCGAGCAATTCTCCTGCCTCAGCCTCCTGAGCAGCTGGGATTACAGGCGTGCGCCACCACGCCCAGCTAATTTTTTGTATTTTTTTTTTAGTAGAGACGGGGTTTCACCATGTTGGCCAGGAGGGTCTCGATCTCTTGACCTTGTGATCCGCCCGCCTCGGCCTCCCAAAGTGCTGGGATTACAGGCGTGAGCCACCGCGCCGGGCCAGGATCTCTTAATAAAAAGAAATGGTGGGCCAGGCTGGTGGCTCACGCCTATAATCCCAGCACTTTGGGAGGCCGAGGTAGGTGAATCACTTGAGGTCAAGAATTCAAGACCAGCCTGGCCAATATGATGAAACTTCATCTCTACCAAAAAAAAAAAAAAAAAAAAAAAAATTAGCCAGGTGTGGTGGAATGTGCCTGTAACCCCAGCTACTTGGAAGACTGAGGCAGGAGAATTGCTTGAACCCCAGAGGGGGAGGTTGCAGTGAGCCAAGATTGCGCCATTGCACTCCAGCCTAGGCAATAAGAATGAAACTCCGTCTCAAAGAAAAAGGAAGTGGTGGAGATATTTCCAAAGTGGGGTGGGGGTGTGTGTGTGTGTGTGTGTGTGTGTCTGTGTGTGTGTCAGATGGGGTCAGGGGTAGAAGAAAATAAGCAGAAAAAAGTTGAAGAAAATTCAGAATTTACAATTCACCCAAAGGCTGACCCTAGCCAAGGCCTTTTCTTCAGACCTGATTAGTTTGCCCCAAACCTCAACAGCTCTGAGTTCTGTACTCAAATCAGGGTGAGAAGGGGAAAGAAACCTCCAGAGTGGACCCATCTGGTGACAGTGGAGAGAATGTAACATGCTTTACAGGTGGGGCAGGTGTGTTATGTTTTCTCTTTATTCCCTTTCCTTTCTAAACCCAGGATCTTTCCTTTCCTCCTTTCTCATTAGAAAAAATTAAAAAGTCAAACCTACAGGCAGTTGTATAGTTTCAGCTGCATGTGAATGGACTGATGGCATCTGCCGGGCAGCCCATTAAAATAAAGCTGCACTGTCTCTGAGGTCATAGACCTGCCCACTGTTTAGGTTGCTTTTCTAGGTTTAAAAAACTTAGCTCCCCTTCTTAAATAAACCTATTTTCTTTATCCTTCCCAATTGAAGCATTTCCTTCCACTTTGCACACAGTCTCCTACATACTCCTTTAGGTAACCCTCTTTGTTCACCCCTCCTAACTCCCATCCCTTTTAGCACCAACTTTTCACTTTCACTGAACAAGGCTGCAGACATCCTCACCCCATGGGAAGGTGGCTGCCTGGACGGCAGTCGGCCCAGCCTAACCCACATGCTGACAGCAGCGTCTTCCATTTCAAACATTTCTGCTTTATACCCTTGCCACCTGTTCAGAGCAGATGGGAAGCTGCCACGGCAAGGCCAGTGCTAAATGCCACTCATGCACTCTGTAAATCAAAGCAGGATTTTTGTTGTTGCATTATAATAACAAAACACAGGCTGCTTGCAGGCAGTCCCTACGGTTGTTTTCATCAATAAATTCCTTCCAGTCAGCCCAGGTAGTTGGGATAGATATTGAGAACAGGTGCATTCCATTGGGTTCCCGAGTGATTTGGTGCCTGAGCTCCTGTCTGCAGTGAGCACATGGGAACTGTGGGAGGTGGGAGGAGCGTTGCAGCATCAGAGTCTGATGACATGGAAGGCAACTGGTGCTGGCCTAATTCCCTGCGGTACAACCTGGGCTTTGGGACAATCGCGTCTTTATAATCATTTGGCCTCAGGTGCCTTTGCCCAGTTTCCTTTTAATCAATAGTTCGGTCTCATGTGACCTTACTAGAGAATTTAACAGGAGTTCATTAGAAGATAGAGAAGCATAGAAATAACAGGGGTTTACACTGAGACCATATGGTGTTTTACAGACTGAGATACTGTTGTCAAATGAGTCGAACAATGCATATCCTTTTGTTTCTATGTTTTGAAAAATTATCCCCACAGTATACACTATTGTGTCCTAAATACCATGGTCCCTCAGATATTTGACCAAACAGGCTTTCAGATTTTGAAAAGCATGGAGCATGAGTTGAGTGCCTAGATCCTCTGACCACTGCCCTGCACCTGCGCTTCCAGGTGGACACTCTGGAGGTAACACGGCACCCAGAAGAAACCACCAACATGAAGACGCAGACCGTGGCTTCTTACTTCCGGGTATGCAGTCTTCCTCATCTCCGTTCCGCCTGCTTCCAAAAAGGACTCTCTAGAGTCATCAAAACAAGGGCAAAGCACAGAGTCAAGAAAGGTTGGGTTGGGGAAGTGGTGGAAGCAGGGCAGGAAGAGAACACTGGGCACAGAATCCTGCCCATTAAATGACTGATTCTGTTAGCCTTTGAGCTGCTTCTTGGTCTTAAAGCTACCAGAGGCAGCCACTTTTCTAGCGTACTGAATAGTAAAGTAGTTTATAAAGTTCCGGAAGACGGCTTATCAAGTTCAGATATTGAGAGGACCTGTCTTCTCATTGACTTTATTTTCCTAGATTGAATTGACCCATTGTACAGCTTATTTGTCTGAGCCCTGTTATTTCCCATTTCTGCCACCCCAATTTCTGATACTTCATCTAGTTAAATGCCTCCTTTGGGTAAAGACTTGGTCTCTAGAAGGACTCTCTTAAATGTATATTATATAGCAAAGATAAGAAGCATACACTCTTGCAGCAATTTGCACAGATCTGTTTGACTTTAAATTATAAAGCATTAGAGTTGGAAGGCCCTTAGGGGTCATGTACCACTGGGAGCTAAGGCTCAGATAGTTTCACAATAAAAATGCTGTTAGGCTGAGCACAGTGACTCGCACCTGTAAACCCAGCACTTTCGGAGGCTGAGGCAGGCGGATCACCTATGCTCAAGAGTTGAAGACCAGCCTGGCCAGCGTGGTGAAACCCTGTATGTACTAAAAATGCAAAAATTAGTCAGGCATGGTGGTGGACACCTGTAATCTCGGCTACTCGGGAGGCTGAGGCAGGAGAATTGCTACTGATTCTACTGGTAATGAGGTAGCGGAACAGAAAAGAAAAATACAAAAACAAGGCAAAGAAAACAAAGTAAGTATGCAAAAAGAAGACCATGGTGTCTTTCAACTAACATATACCAAGCAGTTGGTACAGTGCTCTCATAGCAAGAGGGGAGGAAGGACATGGAAAATCAGAGGGGCGCTTGTGAAGCGGGGCTCAGTTGTTCCTTGGTATTCTCAAAATACCAGTTCCATCTCAAAAAGAAAAAAAAAGAAATGTTGTTAGATCAAATTTAGAACTGATCTCAGGGACAGCAGAATGAGGTAGTAAGATGGGGTTGACACAGGAGAGGGCTTGGCAGGATGAGAGGTCAGGTGGGTGGAAAGCTAGAAGGCCGGCTGAAGGGCAGGACTTGGGAGCCAGCACTCTGGATAGAAGGCTCCATGGAAGGCTAGCAGGCGCAAGGATCTAAAGTGCAGAAATCCAACCTAGCCAACTGTGCCTCAGAGGCAGGCTAGAATTGGGCTCAGGGTATGAATTGCAGGGGCCCCAGACCTTTGAATCCAGTACTCCATCCATGCAGTGAGTTGTGCTATAGCATCTGTGGCAGTTGGCCCCCTGCCTCATCATTCTGATGTCTGGTTATTTCTAATTGCTACTTATTTTTATATTGAGACACACCTAGTCCTATCGCCTTCAGGGGCTCTAGCCTCATCTGTTAGTCCATTTTAAGTTGCTATGAAGGAATACCTGAGACTGGATAATTTTTTTTTTTTTTTTTGAGACAGACTTTCACTCTGTCACCCAGGCTGGAGTGCAGTGGTGCAATCTCGGCTCACTGCAACCTCCATCTCCTGGGTTCAAGCAGTTCTTCTGCCTCAGCCTCCCATGTAGCTGGGACTACAGGCATGTGCCACCACGCCCAGCAAATTTTTTAATATTTTTAGTAGAGACGGGGTTTCACCATGTTGGTTAGGCTGGTCTTGAACTCCTGACTTAAGGTGATCCACCCGCCTCAGCCTCCCAAAATGCTAGGATTTATAGGCATGAGCCACCATTCCAGCCAAGACTGGATAATTTATAAAGAAAAGAGGTATATTTGGCCACAGTTCTGCAGGTGGTACAAGCGTGGTACCAGCATCTAGTCAGCTTCTGGTGAGGCCTCAGGAAGCTTTTACTCATGGAGCAGGCACATTACATGACAAGAGAGGGAGGAGTGGAGAGGGAGCAAGACAGAGAGGGGATCCCAGACTCTTTTCAACAACTAGCTTTTGCATGAACTAATAGAGTAAGAATTCACTCATTGCCGTGAAGACAGCACCAAGCTATTCATGAGGAATCTGTCCCCATAACCCAAACACCTCCCAATCATGAGGGATCTGCCCCTATGACCATGACCCAAACGCCTCCAGTAGGCCCATTACCAACATTGGAGGTCACATTTCAACGTGAGATTTGGAAGAAACATATATCCAAGCCATATCCTCCTCCTAGTAACCCTTGGTGTCTGTGTATGTTTTCCCACTGGATTTAGTGGCTCGATTTACTCTGTCAAGTGATCCTCGAGGTCTTAGGGCCCCCCTATCAGCAGAAAAGCCTCTGTCTTATGGTTTTTCGGAAATATACCCGTAACAAACAGTTTGGTGTTCTCAAAATACCAGTTCCCAAATGCTAAACCTGGAAAATAAGTTACCTTGGTAAGCTAAGTAACACCAATTTTGATCTGTAGGAGCAGTGACTATAAAATAATGGAACTGGTTTCCTTTGGCTTATAATAGCCTCTGAAGGTGTCCCCAGAAGAGCTCCAGCAATGGATACCCCTAAGGAACGACTGAGGCCCCCCTTCACAAGCACCCCTCTGATTTTCTACGTCCTTCCTCCCCTATTGTGGTGAGAGCCCTGTACCAGCTGCTTGATATATATTAGTTGATAGTCACCATAATCTCCTTTTTGCATACTTCTCTGATTTTCTTTGCCTTGTTTTTGTATTTTTCTTTTCTGTTCCACTACCTTATTACCAATCGTATCAGTAGGATTTGTTTAGACTATCTGGTGGTTCTTAGGCTGAAGAAGCAATTGACCCCTTCCTCAAAAGCTGGACATTTTAAATGACAGACACGAATTGTGGAACATCACCTTAGAATACCAGTGACGAGCATTCTAGTTCTGTCAATGGAATTATAAGATATCCTAGAGCATGATCTTAGCTAAGTTTCTGCCATATGGGATATTGCTTAGTACTAGGTGATGTATAAAGAATGTTTTTTAATGTGCAGATGACTATAAGTAGAACTTATATTATCATCTTCTATTGCTGATTTCATGTTCTGCCTCAAAAAAGTCTGTGAGCCTCAAAGTGCTCTAGAGGCTTCTGCAGGCCTGTGTCGTAATTATCCGTTGTGTTGGCGGTAACCTCGTTCCTTGTGGATTTTTTTTTCCCTGGTAGTATTCTCTGATGGACCTGCTCTCCAAAATGGTGGTTGGACAGCCCCACTTTGTGCGCTGCATTAAACCCAATGATGACCGAGAGGCCCTGAAGTTCTCCCGAGAGAGGGTGCTGGCCCAGCTCCGCTCCACAGGAATTCTGGAGACAGTCAGCATCCGCCGCCAGGGCTATTCCCACCGCATCCTCTTTGAAGAATTTGTGAAAAGGTCAGACCATCATCTTTGGGAATGCATTATTGTAAATGTAGCTCTACTCTGGCCATCCCTGTTTCCTAAGATTGTTCCTCCTTCCCACTCCACGTCAAACATGCATTTGGCTAGTTGCCAGCTGCCATTTACTTGCTTGAATGTTGCATTTTTATTGTGCTTCAACTAAACAGCAGTGATCCAGCAGCCAGGTTAAGCTTCCTTCTGATCACATTTTAAATGTTCACGTACATTTATATGTTATAAATCCTTAGGTCTCAAGTTCTCCAGGCATTTTGTTGTTAGGATGAAAGTATCCCTCCATAAGTGGGCCCAGATTCTGGTGGATTGAATGCACCTAAGCAGCCGTTCTTCTTCCAGGTTCTGGGATGATGTAATATAATAATTAACACTTACGTAGCACCTAAAGTATCCTAAGAGTACAGGACGTTTTAGGGCACTATGCTAAAATGTATTATCTCATCTGATCCATGCAACAACCCTATAAGCTAGACTCTATTACTATCCATATTTTACAAAACATAAAGGTGAGAAAAGCGGGCATGAAAAGAAAGTAAGTGATTTTCCCATGTTCTCATGCTGGTCAACGTAGAGCCAGGATGTGAACCCAGGCAGTCTGGATTCAGCATCCATGCGTTTAATATCTTCAGCTCAGAGCATTCCGTCAGTATTTATTGAAGTAAATTGCATGGCACTTTCTTAACCCAGAAATTGCCTTTGCCTAAGAATGAAATGCTGCTCTTTTCTGAACAACTGCCATAGAGATTATGTATGAATGTGAGTACAGGTAGAATTTTCTATGAAGAAATCAGGAAAACAATAACAAGAGAACACCTCTGAGAAGCACTGCTGTCTGAGGATGCCTGGAGAGGAATACTGAAATCTACTGCATGCCAATCAAGAAAAAAACAAAATCCATTGTAGAACCGGCCTCACTCCTTAAGCCATCTTTAGTGTGTGTGTGTTTGTTTTTTTCCACCTCCACAGTGAAACATGTGCCCAAGGCCATTTTTTCCAACTTTTTCTCGGGAAAGGCTGAGTCCTAAATATGGTAGTTTGCTTCATCAGGTTTCCCAAACTGCTAAATTCCATGGAAAAGATAAGGCAAAAAAGTTCCTTGCAATGAGAGCTTTTAAATTAAAAATAAGAACGAAATAGCTTTCTAAAAAGTGTTTTTGAGCTTCTCTTTTCCTCTTAAATTTGGAGGTGGAACAAGCAAAAAATATTTTAGCTCATGAATTTGACTAGTCAAGTGTTTTTAGCAATGATGTTTGAATACATAAAAATATTGAAGAAAACAGGTCAAATGCTGAATGGATTGGCACTTCTTTGTTCATAATCAGAAAGCCATTAGGCAAGTATGAACAGGAGTTTCAAAATGCCAGTAAATCTGAGGATATCAAAGATTTCTGAGCCAGCAAGTTAATTGGTATTTTGATCCTTTTGAACAACTTAACAAAATGGGTGAGTTAGCAGTTTTCTCCCTTGATGTTATTCAACAAATAGCTACACTTCTTATCTTCCTGTTCAAGAGTGCTGTTGTGTAAACTCTTAGCAGGAAATATGCAGACAGGACAATCAAAGACAGGAAGCAGCCATTCAAGGTTTATTAAATGGAGTTAAATAAAAGATAAAAACTCATTTAATGTTACTCTACATTTTTGTATTTTCTGGCATTCAGAACTGAAACCCTGAGTATACACCTGGTAGTGTTCCTGGGATCATGTTGTTGGGTTTCAGAAAGGGGAAAGATTTCCCCAATCCCCAAATTATCCAGCTCTGCAGGCTTGGCCAAACCTAAAATGCTTTCTTGCCCCTATCATCTTTGAGCTTTCTGGCAAAATGACCTGGGCACAACGTCCTCTCATCAATAGGACCAGGTGAATTGGAAGTCTTTATGTTCATGACTAGGCATGAAAGAAGCCACCTGGAAATGCTGGAGCCACACTGTTGAGGGACATCATAGAAAACCACTGTGAACGTGTATTGTTTTTATGGACAATGGATTCTGATGCATAGTCTCTCAGAAGAAATACGGCGGGCAAACACATAACTGCTTGCGTTAGGATGTGTTCTGGCAAATGTTTAAAGAATAGGGATGGCCGGATGCAGTGGCTTACGCCTGTAATCTCAGCACCTTGGGAGGCCAAGGTGGGAGGATCATCTGAGGCCGGGAGTTTGAGACCAGCCTAACCAACATGGAGAAAACCCGTCTCTACTAAAAATAAAAGATTAGCCAGGCATGGTGGCTCATGCCTGTAATTCCAGCTACTCAGGAGGCTGAGACAGGAAAATCGCTTGAACCCGGGAGGCGGAGGTTGCAGTGAGCCGAGATTGCATTGCACTCCAGCCTAGGCAAACTGAGCAACGAGAGCGAAACTACTTCTCAAAAAAACAAACAAACAAAAAAAAAGATTAGGGCTGAGTCGGGTTCGTGGCTCACACCTATAAGCCTAGCACTTTGGGAGGCCAAAGCGGGTGGATCACATAAGGCCAGGAGTTCGAGACCAGCCTGACCAACATGGTGAAACCCCGTCTCTACTAGAAATACAAAAATTAGCCGGGAGTGGTGGCAGGTGCCTGTAATCCCAGCTGCTCAGGAGGCTGAGACAGGAGGATTGCTTGAACCCAGGATACAGAGGTTGTAGTGAGCCGAAATCACGCCACTGCACTCCAGCCTGGATGACAGAGCGAGACTCCGTCTCAAATAAACAAAGGAAGAATAGGGCTGAGTCTAATTATTTATGAAGCCATTGTAGTAAATAATGCAGTTTAGTAAGAAGACCTTAATTCTAGTCTTTTGTATATAACATCTGCAAAGTAACCCAACATTCTGTAAAAGATATTTCCTCATCTGCACGACAAGAAGGCAGGAATACACAAAGCCCACATTCTAAAGATTTTCAAGAATTACTTGCAGACGCCTGGGCCTTACTTAGCTTCTAAGTCTTCCAGGGACTTTTGACTTCCCAATCAAGCTCACTGGATGAGAGACCTGCATCTACCATGCTGAGATTCATAACAGTTGTTAACTCTTGAACAAAATGAAACTCTTCCCTCTTCTCTTTCATTGGCATCTTCCGTTTCTTCTCATGATGGCGTGGAGAACCATGGTGCCTTGGTATCTTTTTCATCTCATTCTCCTTTCTATTCCTCCACTCTGTCTCCTCCAGAAACTAGGAGTCACCTTTGACTTCTCCTCACTTCCTTGAAATAACCCATCACCAGGGCCAGCTGACTACCTGCTAAAGTTTCTCAAAAATGTTCCCTTGGGAATCTTTCCCCTTCTCCCAAAGCTTTAGTCCAGGCCTTTTGTTGTTATTATAAACAGCTCAATTTAGATATAATTCACATTTGATAAAAGTCATCTTTTGAAAGTATACAATTCAATGGTTTTTAATATAGTCACAGGGTTGTATAAACATAACCACCATCTAATTGTAGAACATTTCGGTACCTAAAAAGAAACTCTAAACTCATTAGCGATTCTCTCCTTTCTCTTCAATCCCACGAGAGTTAGGCAACCAATAATCTAACTTCCATCTCTATAGATTTGCCTATTATTGACATTTCATGTAAATGGAATATATAACATGTGGTCTTTTGTGCCTGGCTTCTTTCACTTAGCGTGTTTTCAGCATTGGATGAAATAAATAACTGGTATTACGTATCAGTATTTTTTTATAGATGAATAATATCCCATTGTATAAATATATCACATTTTGCTTGCTCATTTATCAGTGGATGAGCTTTTGCATTATTTCCACTTTTTGGCTGTTATGAATAATGCTGCTGTAAATATTTATGTACAATTTTTAATGTGGATATGCATTTTCACTTCTTTTGGGTGTATACCTATAAGTAGAATTTCTTGGTCATATGGTAACCCCATGTTCCAACTCTCAGCACAATTCAAGTTATCATCACCAGTGTTATGAGAATCCCGATTTTTCCACATCCTCCCCAACACTTATTATTATTTGTCTTTTTTATTTTAGCCATTCTAGTTGATGTGAAGTGGCATCTCATTGTAGTTTTGATTTGCATTTCTCTAATGACTAATGTTGAGCAGCTTTTCTGTATTTCTTGGTTATGTGTATATATCTTCTTTGGAGAAATGTTTATTCAAATCCTTTGCCTACTTTTTATTATTGATTTTTATGTATTCCGAATATTAGTCTCTTATCAGATAGATAATTTGCAAATATTTTCTCTCTCTTTTTTTTTAATGAAGTATTGGTCACTTCGATATTTTCTCTCACTGTATGGGTTGTCTTCTTTTTCTTCTTCTTGTTCTTTTTTTATTTGATACAGAGTCTCACTCTGTTGCCCAGGCTGGAGTGTAGTGGCACAGTCTCAGCTCACTGCAACCTCCATCCTCCCCAGGTTCAAGCAATTCTCCTCCCTCAGCCTCCTGAGTAGCTGGGATTACAGGCACGCACAACCGTGCCTGGCTAATTTTTTGTATTTTTAATTGAGACGAGATTTCACCATGTTGGCAGGCTGGTCTCAAACTCCTGACCTCAGGTGATCCACCCGCCTCAGCCTCCCAAAGTGCTGGGATTACAGGTGTGAGCCACAGTGCCCGGCCACAAAAAGATTGGCTTTTGATGAAGTTCAATTTATTTCTGTTTTCTTTCGTTGCTCATACTTTTGTTATTCTATCTAAGAAACTATCACCTAATCCAGTGTCACAAAGATTTATTCCTATCATTTTTCTAAGAGTTTTATAGTTTTTGCACTTATATTTTAGATCTGTGGTCCATTTTGAGTTAATTTTTGTGTATGGTGTGAGGTAGAAGCCTAAGTTTATTCTTTTGGGTGTGGATATCCAGCAGTTTCAACACCATTTTGTTGAAAATACTGTTATTCCCCTCATTGAGTTGTTGCCTTCTTGTTGAAAATCACTTGACCACATGTTTAAGGGGTTACTTCTGGACTCTCTATTCTATTCCTTTCTCTATATCTTTTCTGGGTCTTTTAAAACATTTTTGCTTACCCTCTTGCCAGTTTTCTAAGTGGACTACGTATTTCATTCTCCAAAGAGACAGAAGAATAGAATTGTTAAAATTCCCATCTGAGCATATTGCTTCCTTGATTAAAATGACCATCCAGACCCCCATGGGGTGAGCAGCAGTGCTCCTGCCTGGTGTAGGGGAGTCCACCTGATTTGGCCTCTGCTTACTTTCCTAGTTTCTTTTCTCATTTCCCACGTCTCAGATCACACTCTAGCCAAAACTGAATTACTTGATGTTCCCTAACCACCCCATGCTGTTCTATTCTTTTGTGCTTTTGCTTAGGCTGTGTTAACTAAATCTCCTTTTTCTAAGCCCTCAGTCTGCTGTTTTAGCCAAGCTAACTCCTGCTCATTCCTTAGGCCTTTGACCAGGCATTAACTTTTCTGTGATACCCTCCCTGATTTCCCCAGGCTGAGTTAGGATCCTTTCTGATGAGCTTCACTGGTAGCACTTACTACATTGCAGAGCAATTTATCTACCTCTCACCTCAACCTTAACTGCCTAGGGGCAGGGATATTTTTCTGCTCACTTTATTTTTAGTTTTTGAGACAGGATCTTACTCTGTCTCCCAGGCTGAATTGCAGTGGCATGATGTTGGCTCACTGCAACCTCTACCCTCTGGGTTCAAGTGATCCTCCCACCTCAGCCTCCCAAATAGCTGGGACCACAGTCATGCACCACCACACCCAGGCTAATTTTTTGGTATTTTAAGTAGAAATGGGGCTCTCACCATGTTGCCCAGGCTGGTTTTGAATTCCTGAGCTCAAGCAATCTGCCTGCCTCGGCCTCCCAAAATGCTGGGATTATAGGCATGAGCCACCACGCCTGATCTTCAGCTCACTTTATGTCTGTACTGTTCAATGCAGTGCCTGGCACAAATTCAGTGTTTAATAAATATTTGTTACTCCTTTTTCATCATCACTATTTTCTTTTACCTTCCCTTGACTCACCCTTTGATCCTTGTTCTTTGAAATATATGACAGATATCTACGACTGGCTTTGTTGAGGTTAAGTTTTACTTGTACTGTAATGTACAACCTAGATTGATAGAATGTAAGATTTCAGGTAAGTCGTAGTAGTTCTTTATCAATAAAAGGTAAGAAACCTAAAAAAAGTTGATTTAAAGTAAGACTCTAACCCAGTTTGGTAATGCTATTATTAGAAGTTAATACATTAAAAGGCTAACTTTAAACAAATTTGCCTGCCTTCTCTCTATAACAAAAAATGATTATTTTCTGGAAATCCAAAGAGATAAGTTTAATAGAACAAGGAGGACTGTCTCCTTTTCCAGCTTCTTTTCTCTCATCTCCCTACCTCTCAGCTCATACTCCAGAAAAAAAGAAACCACTTGGAGCTTCCAGACACAGCATCAGTACATTTTATGAAAGCACTGTTCTGTGAAAGCGGGCTACTTACTTGGTGCATTAGTCAGGCACCTCTCAATAACAAGTAACTGAAACTCAAACCAGTTGAAGCAGAAACTAAAAGGGGATGATGTATTGGCTTATAAAACTAGGAAGTCCAAAGACGTGTCTGGATCCAGGCAATCAAACAGTTTTACCGCCAGTGTCATTTTCCTTGTATCAGTTTTCTTTTTCCCCCTTTTGAGTTTCTGATAAGGAGCCAGGTTAACTCTCTTTACATGTTGGCAAAGATGGTCTCTGGATGCTCCTATGGAAAGCTTTCTGTAGGCTTAGCAACCAACATTAGCAGCAAGAGAGTTTCTGAGAGTTCTTATGCGAGGAACTCTCTGATTGTCTGAGCTTGGATCACATGCCCACCCTTGAGCCAATCACTGTGCCCAGGGCTATGATTGGCAGGGACTTGGGTCACGTGCCAGGGATGGAGTCAACCCCACTTGAATTATGGCCTAAAGGATTCTGTTAAAGGAAGGAGAGAGAGGGATGGATAGGCTAAAATGATAGGCATCCATAACCCTTAGTTTTGACTATTCTTTGCTCTGGTATAAATGGCAACAGTTCAGAAGCGTTCTGAGCCCAGGTATCTACCTACCTACAGGAGCCCTTTAATTTAGAATTTTCTAGGAACAAAAATTTTGTTGACAATAACTGAATGTTAACTTTGGAATAAGAACTATATATATATAATTACTATCATTTTAACTTAAGAATGGTTATCTTATTTGTTTTGTTTAAACATCACTTCACATAGCATACAGAGGGTTATTGAAAACAGTTTCCAGCTCCACTTCACTAAGGGATTAGAGAAAACAGTCTATTCTGGCCCAGTTTGAATTCATTTTCTTGCATTTGACACAGTTTTCTCTCTCTGTGGCCCATGATGTTCTTGTGACACCTAGGACCTAGCGTAGAAGTGCTGCATGTCACTATGTCCCTTCCCTTTCTCAGAGTGTCTTCTAGCCTCTATGTGTGTTTTGTTTGTTTGAGATAGGGCCCTGCTCTGTTGCCTAGGCTGGAGTGTGGTGGCATGGTCATGGCTCACTGCAACTTTGAACTCCTGAGCTCAAGCAATTCTCCTGCCTCAGCCTACAAGTAGCTGAGACTAGATGTGTGAACCACCATGCCTGGCTAATTTTTTAATATTCGTAGAGACAAAATCTCATTATGTTGCCTAAGCTGGTCTCAAACTTCTGGGCACAAGCTGTTGATCCTCCCACCTTGGCCTCCCAAAGTGCTGGGATTACAGGTCTGAGCCACCATGCCCAGCTTATTCTCTCCTTTTGACTATCTTCTGCCATACTTTCAGAATGCTAATCTTATTCTTTCAGCTGAATTTTTGCTTACACTTTGAATGTGCCTTCCTAACTCTAGTCTCTGTTTACCTTATGTGATCCTTTATGCTGCCACCAGAGTTATGTTTATAAAAATATCAAGATGGACTAGGCACGGTGGCTCACACCTGTCATCCCAACACTTTGGGAGGCTGAGGCAGGTCGATCACGAGGTTAGGAATTTGAGATCAGCCTGGCCAACATAGTGAAACCCCGTCTCTACTAAAAAAAAATACAAAAAATTAGCTAGGTGTGGTGGTGGGTGCCTATAATCCTAGCTACTTGTGAGGCTGAGGCAAGAGAATTGCTTGAACCCGGAAGTTGGAGGTTGCAGTGGGCCAAGATTATGCCACTGCACTCCAGTCCGGGCAACAGTGCGAGACTCCATCTCAAAAAAATACACACACACACACACACACACACATATACACACACACACACACACACACACACACACACACACATATATCTCAAGATGATCATGTCACTCTCAGGAATAAATTTCTGTGCCTCTCCTTCATTGTCTATAGGATAAGATCTAAAGCCTTTAGCTCAGCAAAGTGAGGAGGCCAAAGCAATTCCATCTTGGACAATAATCTTGGACACTAACCTGCCATGTTGACTTCTGATTGACCCCAGTTCCAGCAATGCCTCTAAGATTTTTATTTTATCTACTGTTTCTTATGCAAGAGCATCTACTTACTGTAAATCCTGTCCTTAGGTCAAAACAACCAAATTTACATAGCATGCTTGCTTTTTGCTGGGAGATTGACTTTGATTGTCTTACACATTCATTTTGAAATGAAAGTTCCCTGAACCCCCTTACAGGACATGTGACAGGGTGTGGCTCACCTGTTTGGTCCCCACCACTGCTCAAACCACCTGCAGGAGGGGGAGCATGCGAATGGACAAGCGCAGGAGGTGGGGCAGGCACTTTGGGTTCCAGCCCCACTCTCCAAGTAGTGTCTAGCGGTGGAGTGTCTGCGACTTCCAAAGCCCAAGTGGGTGTGTTGCAGTAAGCTCTTTCAGCTTTGCTGTCCGCAGATGGCTTAAAGTGTTAACAAGCTCAGTGGACCCTCTGCCTTTTCTCAAGGGCAGTGGGCCAGTGTGACAGCTTTCTGTATCCCAAGCTCTTGTTCTGTGTCCAGAAGAATTAAGTTATACATGGACTTGAAAGATGAATGAAGGGGTTTTATTGAGTGGTGGAAGTGGTTCTCAGTGGGATGGATGGAGAGCTTGAAGGGGGATGGAATTGGAAGATGATCTTCCCTGGAGTTTGGCCATCCAGTGGCCAAACTCCTCTCTGACCTCCCCTGGCAGAACTCTCGGCATTCAGATGCTCCTTCTCTCTCTTTCCTTGCTGTGCTGTTCTGCCATGGTCTGCTTGTCTCCTCGTCTGTTTGTCTGCTTCTGGAGCCTGGGGTTCGAGGTTTATATGGGTACAGGATAGAGGATGTGGTGGGCCCAAAGGCAACTTTTTGGGTGTGAAAACAGGCATACCTGTCCTTATTTAGGGCCGCAAGTATCCAGACTTGAGAGTGGGGCCTTTGCTGGGGAACCACTCTCTTCCACCCAGTATTTCCCTGTCTCCTGTTTGTATCACTCTCCTATGGTATATAAGCACTGGGTAAGGGGATTAATGGTGCAGGGATCCTCCATCTTGCCTCACTGCCATCCTAGACACAGACATGGCTTCTGTTCGTAAACCTCTATTAAATGTTTCTTTCTTTCTAAGAAACTGGATATGTCAGCCTCTTTCTTTGGCTTCCCAACTTCCTCAGACTTTTGGGGGTAGGTTTGCGTAGGCCTGCCTACCACAGCACGCACAGCTTTCCATAACTGGTCCCAACTGACTATTCTCATTTTTCCCCACCAGTCTTCCTCACACTGCCTAGACTGCTGTCAGCCTGACCTTGGGCCCTCCAGCCCCATGCACGGTGGTCAGCCCTTGTGCCTTCTCTTCACTGATGGAAAGCCTCTTCATGTGGAAGTCTTCTCTTCACCTTTCAGTTCCAAGCCTGGGCACTTTTCCAAGCCTGCCTGGACTCTGCCAACCCAGTGGTTGCTCCATCCTCTGTGCTCTCACAACTGGATGTTGATATCTCTGTATTAGAACATATAGTCTCATTTTTATCCTAACGTGTCTGTCTGTACCACAAGACTTTTATAGGGATAGAGTGGACCTTACTCATTTTTATATCCCTAGCACTTCACATGGTGTGGTATCTGGCTTCTGGTGTGTGTTCAGTGTTTCCTGAATGAAGGACTCTATTAATGAGGAATACATTTGACTGTGAATAGCAAATAAACAAACACTCTTAGTGGCTAAAACCAGAGTTTCTCAACCTTTATGTCGTTGACATTTTGGACCAGATAATTCTTTGTTGTGAGCTGTCCTGTGCGTTATAAGATGTTTAGTAGCCTCTTTCTAGATTTGACGTACTAGATAACAGCACTTCCACCCCCAGCAGTTGTGACAATCCTAAGTATCTCCAGATGTTGTCAAATGTCTCCTGGAGCGAGAGAGGGAAATTAGCCAAGTTAAGAACCACTGGCAAATAGGTTCGTTTATTTCTTCTCACATAAAAAAGAAGTTGAGGTGTAAGCTGTTTCTAGCATTAGTTAGCTGTTCAACGATGTCATCAGACACCTGGACACCTTCTGACCTTCTTTCATCCCTTTTGGCCATCTTTAGTGTGTGAGTTGGCTTATAGTGTCACAGTCACAAGATGGCTATTGCCCTTCCAGCCATCATGTCTGCATTTAAGGCAGGAAAAAGGTGGCAGGATGAATGGCTAAGGCAGCCACATCTCTACCACTTTTATCAGGAAGAAAAGAATTTTTTCAGAAGCCATTTTACATAGACCTCATAGACCTGACCTGGGTCCCATGACCATTCCTGTGGGGAGAGGCTTAGAAAGTAGAGAACAGCATGGGAGACATTGTCACCCAGTAAAAAACTGATGTTCATTTAGCCAGGGAGAAGTGAGTGTGGAAATCGGGGAGGCAGTTAATCATGTTTCTCTCAGAAAAGAAATATAACATTTATTAATTGAATGAGGGGTGATTGAATGAATAGGGGCTGAATGAATATTGAATAAATATTTCCAGTTCCTTACAATCCATTCATTTCTTACTCCTTGCTACCTCGTTTAAGAATCAGAAAATGTAGAAGTGCCTGACTAGAAGCAGGTGAGATCTGGGAATCTTCTAATTCCATGGCCATGGAGAAGGTGTGTGGGATGTTATTATATATATATACACACACACATACATATATGCATAATATATATACATATATATACATGTAGATATACACATATATACACATATATACACACATGTAGGATTAATATATACATATATACACATATAGGTGTATATGTGTGTATATGTGCACACATTTATAGGTTTAATATACATTTTATAGGTTTAATATGTTTGTATATATATGAAACCTACAAAACCATATATATGTATATATGTGTGTGTATATATATATTAAACCTATATATATGTATGTGTGTGTATATGACAACAGCACACACGTACACACACACACACACACACACAGAGGTTTTTGGCATGGTTCTTGGCTCATAACTCCCATAACTCTTATTAGTCTTTTGTTTAAAATGTTGGGTGTGTCTGGCCTCAGGAGCAGGCGTTAGGAAACAGAATCCTTCTGCCCTCCTTTCATGGATCCCAAGGCAAGACTTTAATCTTCCCCTTTCTGATCGCGGGTCATAAGATCCTCCCCAGAGAGGGTCCCATCATGTATCCTAGCGGAAGGAACGCTGAAGTCATGAAACTTCCATAATAACCCAAGAGGTTTAGATTCTGGATAGTTGAACGCATGGAGGTTCCTGGAGGGTGGCACGCATGAAGCTCTGCACCCTTTCCCCCGTAACTTGTCCTACTCGTCTCTTCATCTGCATCCTCTGCAATATCCTTTATAATAAACTGGTAAATGTAAGTTAAGTGTTCCCCTGTGTTCTGAGACCTGTTCCAGCAAATTAATTGAACACAAAGAGGGTGTTGTGGGAACCCCAACTTGAAGCTGGTCAGTCAGAAGTTTTGAAGGCCACATTTGTGACTGGCATTGGTGGGGTGAGGAGTGGTTAATCTTAGGGACTGAGCCCTCAACCAGTGGGATCTGACGCTATCTCCAGGTGAACAGTGTCCAGATTGATTTGAGGGATGCCCAGTTGGTATCTGCTGCAGAATCAACTGCTTGCTTGTGGTAGGGAAAAATTCACACACATTTGGTCATAGAAGTCTTTGTGTTGATGATTGTTGTAGTGGTATGAGAGCAGAGGAAAAACATAATTTGAGAGTTTTTCCCACAGCAGTGTGTTGGCAGTTTTAAGCCTGTAATACATTCTTTAACTCTGGCAAAGTGAACTGAATATACTCAGTTATCATTGTGAAAAGTTCACCTGTGAGGACATGGTCCACGATAGTCCCTTATTAAGCCCTAAGGTTAGTGTTGGCTCACAGGATAGTATTGAGAGAAGTCAGTAGCACAGAAGAACCCAGACATCTTGAGAAAAACTGAAAGTCAGACTTCAATTTTCAGTGAGTAAAAGCTTCTGCTTTTTTCTCCGGATAGTCAACAGTGAATAAGGAATAAGAAAACACAGATCCTCCAGGACATCATTAGATTTCTTTTCTTTTCACCTGTAATTACATAGATGACAATCTGATATACATAGCTCTTAACGTGTCATCCAGGTAAGCTAGTACATCTGCAACAAAGTGAACAGCATCCTCAATACCCTGGAAATTTCTGGGTGCCGTGGCTCATGCCTGTAACCACAGGAGGCTGTGGAGGGTGGATCATTTGAGCCCAGTAGTTCGAGACCTGCCTTGACAACATGGTGAAATTCTAAAATATAAAAATTAACTAAGTGTGGTGGCACACGCCTGTGGTCTTAGCTAGTTGGCGCCAACGTGAGAGGATCACTTGAGCCTGGGAGGTCAAGGCTGCAGTGAGCTGTGATTGTGCCACTGCACTCCAGCCTGGGTGACAGAGTGCAACCTTGTTTCAAAAACAATTAAGAAATTTTAAAAAGAAAAGAAAAATATTCCATGGAAATTAATGCTGTAAGGGACCTGTTAAGACATAATAGTTAGGGAGGATAACAGCTTCAACATTGTGAGTAAAATATATTTCATGCTTGTGTGAAGTCTCCGCATCTACCTTTTAGGGGCAGCAGTGGCATGGTCGCTTTTCTGGGAGGATCTTTAACACTGCTATTTTTACATACTTTGATTTCCATCTGCTTTTCTTTCTTTAGTTGAGAGAGTGAGTTGCTACCAACTATGTATGTTGGTGCGTTTTAGGTAGTTTATGTATTAGAGTATTAGGGAGGTGAAACCTTGAATGACTTCTTTTCTTCTTAATCCTTACATTACCAATGTTATAACCTTGGTGATATGGTTTGGCTGTGTCTCCACACAAATCTCATCTTGAATTCCCATGTGTTGTGGGAAGAACTCAGTGGGAGGTAATTGAATCATGAGGGCATGTCTTTCCTGTGCTGTTCTCATGATCGTGAATAAGTCTCCAGAGATCTGACGGTTTGAAAAAGGGGAATTTTCCTACACAAACTCTCTTTTTTTTTTTGAGACAGAGTCTCTGTCACCCAGGCTGGAGTGCAGTGGCATGATCTTGGCTCACTGCAACTTCTGCCTCCAGGTTCAAGCGAGTCTCCTGCCTCAGCCACCCGAGTAACTGGGATTACAGGTGTGTGCTACCATGCCTAGCTAATTTCTGTATTTTTAGTAGAGACAGGATTTCACCACATTGGCCAGGCTGGTCTCAAACTCCTGACCTTGGATGATTCGCCGACCTGGGCTTCCCAAAGTGCTGGGATTACAGGCATGAGCCACCGTGCCAGCACAAGCTCTCTTTTGGCCTTCCGCCATCCACATAAGATGTGACTTGCTTCTCCGTGCCTTCTGCCATGATTGTGAGGCCTCCCCAGCCCTGTGGAAGTGTAAGTCCAATTAAATCTCTTTCTTTTGTAAATTGCCCAGTCTCAGGTATGTCTTTATCAGACTAATACACTTGTTAGTGCAGTAAACAAAAAATTGTTTTAAAATGTCTTTTACAATATCATTGAAAGACTCTAAGAGGTGGCCTGATCCAACTTTCTCATTTACAGATCTATGCTTACAGATCTAATTTACAGATTTCTCATTTACAGAATCTGAGGCAATACAGGTGAAATCACTTCCCCAAGATATCTCTAGGAAGAGGCAATATCAGTCTCTCCAGAATGTTATAGGCTAAAGTGAACTTCTGTGACCACCTCTGCTCATTCTTACCGGGCAGGATGGGTTCAAATTGGCATTGTAAGCTGAGGACCTTAGTTGCCTAAGGCAATTGAGACAAAATCCCAAAACTAATTCTTTTAAGCTCTGCCTTTTTCATGAGCCACTGGCACCAGCTTTTCACATAGTCAATTAGAAAAATCCTTTCTGTAGTTGGTAGCTCTGCAGATTTAGCCAGGAATTTGTAGTGGTGATTTGAAAAAGTGGGTGCAAGAATTAACATTGATCACACTTTCTTCAAAATACTGAATGGTGGCAGAACAATAAGTCCAGGCTATCTTTCCTGATTTTCCAAATGTTCTGTGCTATAACCAACCTCATGAGCTAATTCAGTTGTAGGAAAGAAGAAATAATAAAGGAAAACAATAGGAAAGAATTATGAAGGGGTTAAATAATATCTGAACATTTGGATTTGCTTGTCCAGCTTACTGGGAACATCAGTGGCTAAATTAAAATTCCTTGCTTGGGGTTTCTTTAAAACTCTTGGTAGTCAACAGTGAATAAGGAATAAGATGTCCTGACCTTATTCCTTATCATGGGGCCAACTTACGTTAGATAGTAACAGTGAAGCAGCAAAAGAAAAAGGAATGAGGAAAATAAAATAGAGAAAAGGGGGAAGAGGAGAAAAGGAGGAAAGAGAAGGTGAGGAAACCTCCTGGCATGGGGATGGCAAATACATGGCCTACGAGCACAGCTTCACTCGTCAACCCCAGCTGCAGACCTGGCTTTTCAGTGAAGGCAGGTTTTCTTCACAGCCTCGATGTGGCCTTGGAATCCCTCCCACCATGGTGCTCTAGGAGAATGCTCCCAGTCCATCACCTGAGCAGCTGTCCTCTTAGCCATTACTGCTATAGCATGCTCTAGCTTCTTTCAGTAAATATCTGCCTACCCCTGAGCCCCATGGTTTAGGGATGACTTAGAGAAAAGATTGCTAGCTGTGTTTCTTCACACACTTGGGTAGGGGAAGAGAAAAAACAGATTTTTCTTAAAGTGGAGAAGAGAGAGACGGACATTTATTGAGAACCTACTTGTGGTGAGTTTCATGCTAAGGTTTTACATATATCGTCTCACTTAACACTGGTGGTAGTGCCCCAGATAGATGGCATTTATTCTGATTTTACAAATGAAGAAACTGGCTCAAAGTTACACAGAGAGTACATGGGTGATGGAGTCAGGGTGTGAAATGCCCATCCTCAAAATAAATAAATGAGATGGTTGAACACATCTGAATATTCATTGTGAAATCAATCTGTAGAGTTCAATCAGAAAAAAACACATTAATAATTTTTTTAATGTAAATAATCTGTTTAAAGTTAAGTTTTTATTACAAATTAATTTTAGTAAATACAGCCTCAATTTCCAACTCCCAGTATTGTTGTGATTCCTCCCCTTTAGGGCCTCTCATTTAAAGTTTATGAGGAGGCAGCAGCAGCAGTATCAGAAACATTTATTAAGCACCTATTGTATGCTAAGTGCTATCTATAGTGAGTAATACTGCATTAGAAAGAAGGAATCTATAATTTCAGGACATTTTCAATCTAATAGCACAGATTAGTGTGATTTCTTAACCCAAGGCCCAAATTTAGGAGTCTTTCTAAGGATATAATGAGTATATGGCTTTTTTTTTTAGGCAGCAGATGGTGGCCAGCTGTTCTCCCTTTACTCAAGGCCAAACATGAAGGGAAAAAATTAAAGTAACAGGGCTTATAGTAAATATAAGATAGAACTTAATAAACTAAATCTGAATTTTTATTCACACAAAGTGTGACAGTCTGGGTGGTCATTGATAGAGATTGAGGGTCCTTCAAGGAATATTTTAAAATGGGAAGTGTTTATTTCTTTGCCATATGACTGGGGACATTTCTGCTTAGATGCAAGTAATATTAATCAATTTTGTATATCTACGATTCTTTGACCAGGACTTGGGCCCTTTACAATAAAACCATAACAATTTTTACCCAATAAGTTTGAAGTCAGTTTTTAATTGCAAAAAAAATGTATAAGCACCTTTTCTTCTGAAAGTTTTAAGTATTACATATAAAGTTAAATCTTTTTTTTCCATATCACTAATTTTATTTCCCAGCATCTGCCCCAGTGATGGTCCCTCTCTAAAGTAGCTACTGTTATTTTTTTTCTAGTAGTTTTATCCTTTCAGAACACACACACACACACACACACACAGAGAGAGAGAGAGAGAGAGAGAGAGGAGGAACTGGCACTTTTAGCTTGTGAACCACACTTTTTTTTTTTTTTGCCGGGGGGGACAGAGTCTCACTCCGTCACCAAGCGCCAGGCTGGAGTGCAGTGGCGTGACCTCGGCTCACTGCAACCTCCGCTGCCCGGGTGAACCACACTTTTTATACCATTTGGCAACTTGCTTTTCTACGTAATATATGTTAGAGATAAAACCATGTTGTTCCATAGTTCTAACAAATTATTTTCACATCCCTCATTGAAATTCATGATATTTATTTAGCCATTCCTCTACTGGTAGATACTACAATTTGTTTGCTAAGAATGCTCAATAAACAATTCTAAATATTAAACATGTGTGAGGATTTCTTTAGGGTAGATTCTGAGTAGTTGACCTTTTCCTAGAGAAAACGATGTGCTCCAGAAACTCTGTAAGTCATTTGGACCTAACAAAGAGAAAAGATGATGGCGAGACATGGGAGCCAGTTTCTTTCCTTATATAAACTCTGTCACTGAAGACAAGTCACTTAATTTCCCTGGGATTCTGTTTCTCTAAGTCAGTGATTCTCCAACCTTCTCACACAACAGAAACTCTTAGAGGGCTAGGTAAAACGTGGATTGGTGGGCCTCACCTCCAGAGTTTTTGATTCTGTAAGAGAAAGAAAGAGAGAGGAGAGAATTTGTAGGCGCGGTGGCTGATGCCTGTAATCCCAGCACTTTGGGAGGCCGAGGCGGGTGGATCACGAGGTCAAGAGATCGAGACCATCCTGGTCAACATGGTGAAACCCTGTCTCTACTAAAAATACAAAAATTAGCTGGGCATGGTGGCACATGCCTGTAGTCCCAGCTACTTGGGAGGCTGAGGCAGGAGGATTGCTTGAACCCAGGAGGCGGAGGTTGCGGTGAGCCGAGATCGCGCCATTGCACTCCAGCCTGGGTAACAAGAGCGAAACTCCGTCTCCAAAAAAAAAAAAAAAAAAAAAGAAGTGTCCAGGTGATGCTGCCACTGTGGAGGAGGACACTAGTGACAGCTACTGTTCTAGGTGGATGCTGAGGAGACTATCCTGTGAAAGAGATCATAGCTGAGGTTTTAAAGCCCCTAATAGATTGTCTAGGGATATTTTAGGAGGCTTCCAACTTATTATCCAAACATTAGACAATAACTCAAGATTTGTCATAGTAACAGTATTGGATCAATGATAAACATCCATTTTAAAATCACAGAATCCATTCTTTTTAACCAAGAGAGAAGTCAACCTAGTATCTTAGAAGGAATCTCGAAGGGTCATCCAGTCCAACTACCTGGCTAGGCTTTCGTCAGCAACAATTTTGACCTCATGGACTCATGTCCCATTGATTAGATTCAGGGTTTACAAATTCACTCCCTAGCTCCTGGAGCAGCCCATTCTATGTGTCAAGATGTCTGATCACCATCATGTCCTTCGTAACCCTGACCAAAAGAAACCATCCTTCAGAAGCTTCTAAACATCCGCCCCAGTTCTACTCTCTGGGCTTTACTGAACAAATCATCTCCCTTCTCCACTTGATGGCAGTCAATTATCATGTTCCCCTAAGTCAGTGGTTCTCAAAGTTCAGTACTCAAGATCACTATAGGAGTTTAATTAAAATATAGACTTCCAAGGGCCAGCCCCAGAGATTCTGATTCTATGTCTGGAGTGTGGCCCAGGAATCCACATCTTTCATTAAATCTCCAGCTGATTCTGATGCAGATGATCTGCATATGACCGTTTAAGAGATCCTGCTAAGTCTTTTTGTTTCTAAGCTCCATGTTCCCAGCCTCTTCAGCAGTTTCTCATGTGACATGGCTTGAGTTTCATCACTATCCTGGTTGCTTAAGGCTGCCTGCCAAAATATACCCCCAAAGTATATTCATTGACCCTCCCACCCTGATCTTTTATTCTTATCCTTATCCAAAATGATGTCCTTCCTATTTTTGTTTGTCTTCCCTATTAGAATATATAGCTTCATGAGGGCAGGGAAATTGTGTGCATTGCTTATTCATGCCATTCAGCACTTCTGCCTATGCCTGCTACATCAGTAGATCCTATACACAGTTTTATTTAATGGAGATGAAAAGCCAGTTTGATTTACAAATGGGTGAATGGCGACAACACGGTTATACCAAAGCCCTAAAACTATACAGAGTGAATGATCCTTTCTAAAAGAAGGAATTTGTTTAAAGTTTTTAGAAATAAAAAAAATTTCAGTCTATATAATTAATCTTGAGATACATTTTCACTGTTGACTTAGGGTTGTGCAAATCTCCAAGCAGGAGATTGTGCTGATGTGTTTTATTTGTCTTTCAGTGCAATACCCAGTTGGAGGGATCAGTCAAAGCAGAGCTCATTCATTATAGGTTAGGATTTCAAAGCCATCTTTACAAGATACACATCTTTCCCCAGTGTAAAAATGCAGGAGCTGAATGACCAAAATGAGAGGTGCAAATAAAAAATGTAGGCAGTCTCCCATGCCAATACAATTTTTATCTAAAATCGTGATTCTTCTTTCTCCTCTCCCTTCTAGGATTAAGGGTAATCATTAGGAAAAAATAGAGAAGTTAAGTTCATTGTTCATTGTGAGAGAACATCATGGAAAACAAAAGGAAAACTCCAGCCTTTTTAATCAAGGAAATACAAATTAAAACACTATTCAATACCATGTTATTCTTATTTGGGCAGTAACCAGTAAGTCTGCTAATTCCATAGATTGTCATAGTTAGAGAGCAATGGGAGTCTCATATTCTAGTGGTGAGGATGTAAATTGGTGTAATCTCTTTGGAAAGTAGTTTGACTTGCTTGGTAAAGTCCAACATGAACATATTCCACAAATATTTTCCACTTCAAAGATTATAAGTAGAGAAGTGAGAAGTGCCAGTATTTTTTTTTTTTTTTTTTTTTTTTTAGCCTGCTAGGTAGGCCTGTTAGGATTGCTTTGCAGCATTGTGTCTACCTAGGCATGAGGACTTCCTACCTCAAAACTTGCCCATTTGTGTGTGCACCTTTGTGTCAAACCTCTATAGCCTGGATTTTTGTACTTCTTTCTTTCTCTTGTTAAAAAAATGTTCAGAGGAAGATAAAATCGTGACTGGCATACAGAAATGAAGATGTATGTGTTAAAAAGAATTTATTTTATTCATATGTTATGAGGAAGCTAGGCAGATGGTATAAGCAGTTCAAAGGAAGAGTCAAAATAGCATAGCTTATATGAAATAGAAGAATGTTGGGATGAATCGCAAATGGAGATGAAACTGGTTTTCTGCAGTGGGGAGGAAGTCAATTAGAATCATTACCAGACTGGACAAAATTTACATATCTATCTATCAGCTGGAATTTAGAAAGAGTTGCAAAATGGCTCAAAGGGGATAAATAGGACTCTAATAATCTGATAACCCAGAAAGGTATTTTAAAGACAATGGGTACAGCTTTCTGCTGAAACAGAAACACCTTACTGATATACTAATTCAAATAGAATATTCTTTGGATTCCCCACACATATGTCAATGAGAGCCCGACAGCTGGTACTCAGATAGAAGAAATGAACACTTTAAATCAAAAGCCTGATATTCCAGATCCCTGTAAACATTCATGAGTTCCAATGAGGTAAAAGGTGGTGGAGCATCAAAAGTCCCTGTTAGAGAGTCTAAGACACCAGCTGCACACGGGAAGAGCTAGGGACGTTTGATAAATGTAAGGAAGCCTGAACTTGGAATTAGAACACCTGGGTAAGGCTCACATCTTCCACTTACTAAATTTCTGATCTTGGGCCAGTTGCCTTCTCTCTGGCTTTCTCCTCTGTACAAAGAAAGAATTTTTATCAATGATTTTAAGTTCCTCCTCAGGATCTAAATGTTTACTAAAGGAGCCAGCCAGTCCCTTGCACAGACCGCCCTGTGGGAATGCCCAGGCATAGAGAGTTTTGATACAGGTCAGGGAAGATCTGTTTGTGAGTGTTAGGAGGAACAATGGGATTGGGATGTCCTAGATCCCCCATGTGCAGTGCAGAAGCCCCAAAATCTGTGGGAGACTTGGGCAGTCAGTGAACAAAGAGAAGAGAAATTATAGAGATGAAAGGAACTCACTAAAAACAACCTTCTACCATTTATGGTTTTGCATAGAACTTACCTCTACCTTTAGCAATATTGTAAGTTCATCACCAAGGTTGGCTCTGTCTCCCTGCAGTTTACCTGTGTGAGAGCAATCAGGGGTACAGTCTAGAGACAGAATCCCTTCCTTCCTCCTCACAGGACTTCAATCTTTTCTCTTAAGGCCTTCAACTAATTGGATGAGGTCCACCCACATTACAGAGGGTAATCTGCTTTACTTAAATAATAATAATATTCTCCTGACCTATAAACATGATATCTCTCTCCATTTGTTTAGGTCTTCTTTTTTTCAGCCAATGTTTTATAGTTTTCAGTGTACAGGTCTTGCACATTATCAGATTTATCCCTATTTATTTTACATTAAAATGCTATTATAAATTGTATTATTTCATTTTCAGTTTCTAATTGTTGCTGATATATGGAAGTACAATGATTTTTGTATGTTGATTTTTATCCTAAAGCCTTGCTAAATTAGTTACGGTAGCTTTTTTGTAGATTACATTGGATATTCTACACAATTGTGTCATCTTCAAATTAAGACAATTCTACTTTCGCCTCTCAAACATGGATGTTATTATTTTTTTAAATTTACTTTTAGACTCTTTTCTTCTTTTTTTTCTTTTTATTATATATATATTATTGTGGTTTAGGTTTTGGGGTACATGTGAAGAACATGCAAGATTGTTGCATAGGTATATACATGGCAATGTGGTTTGCTGTCTTTCTCCCCATCACCTATATCTGACATTTCTCCCCATCTTATCCCTCCCCAACTCCCCACCCCCCACTGTCCCTCCCCTAGTTCCCCCCAACAGACCCCAGTGTGTGATGCTCCCCTCACTGTGTCCATGTGTTCTCATTGTTCAACACTCATCTATGAGTGAGAACATGCGGTGTTTGATTTTCTGTTCTTGTGTCAGTTTGCTGAGAATGATGGTTTCCAGGTTCATCCATGTCCCTACAAAGGACACGAACTCATCGTTTTTTATGGCTGTATAGTATTCCATGGTGTATATGTGCCACATTTTCCCTGTCCAGTCTATCATCGATGAGCATTTCGGTTGGTTCCAAGTCTTTGCTATTGTAAACAGTGCTGCAGTGAACATTCATGTGCGTGTGTCTTTATAATAGAATGATTTATAATCCTTTGAATATTTACCCAGTAATGGGATTGCTGGGTCAAATGGAATTTCTATTTCTAGGTCCTTGAGGAATCCCCACACTGTCTTCCACAATGGTTGAACTAATTTATACTCCTACCAACAGTGTAAAAGTGTTCCTATTTCTCCACATCCTCTCCAGCATCTGTTGTCTCCAGATTTTTTAATGATCGCCATTCTAACTAGTGTGAGATGGTATCTCAATGTAGCTTTCATTTGCATTTCTCTAATGACCAGTGATGATGAGCATTTTTTCATGTGTTTGTTGGCCTCATATATGTCTTCTTTTGTAAAGTGTTCATATCCTTTGCCCACTTTTGAATGGGCTTTTTTTTTTTTTTTTTTTATTGTAAATCTGTTTTAGTTCTTTGTAGATTCTGGATATTAGCCCTTTGTCAGATGGGTAAACTGCAAAAATTTTTTCCCATTCTGTTGGTTGCCAATTCACTCTAATGATTGTTCTTTTGCTGTGCAGAAGCTGTGGAGTTTAATTAGGTCCCATTTGTCTCTTTTGACTTTTGTGGCCAATAATACTTTTGGTGTTTCAGTCATGAAGTCCTTGCCTACACCTATGTCCTGAATGGTTTTGCCTAGATTTTCTTCTAGAGTTTTTATGATGTTAGGTCTTATGTTTAAGTCTTTAATCCATCTGGAGTTAATTTTAGTGTAAGGTGTCAGGAAGGGGTCCAGTTTCTGCTTTCTGCACATGGCTAGCCAGTTTTCCCAACACCATGTATTAAACAGGGACTCCTTTCCCCATTTTTGTTTTTGTGAGGTTTGTCAAAGATCAGATGGTTGTAGATGTGTTGTGTTGCCTCTGAGGCCTCTGTTCTGTTCCATTGGTCTATATCTCTGTTTTGGTACCAATAGCATGCTGTTTTGATTACTGTAGCCTTGTAGTATACTTTGAAATCAGGTAGTGTGATGCCTCCAGCTTTGTTCTTTTTGCTTAGAATTGACTTGGCTATGCGGGCTCTCTTTTGGTTCCACATGAAGTTTAAGGTGGTTTTTTCCAGTTCTGTGAAGAAGGTCATTGGTAGTTTGATGGGGATAGTGTTGAATCTGTAAATTACTTTGGGCAGTATGGCCATTTTCACGATATTGATTCTTCCTAACCATGAACATGGAATGTTTCTCCATCTGTTTGTGTCCTCTCTTATTTCCTTGGACAGTGGTTTGTAGTTCTCCTTGAAGAGGTCCTTTACATCTTTTTTTTTTTTTTTTTAATATATATACTTTTTATTGCATTTTAGGTTTGGGGGTACATGTGAAGAACATGCAAGATTGTTACATAGGTACACACATGGCAGTGTGATTTGCTGCCTTCCTCCCCATCATCTGTATCTGTTATTTCTCCCCATGCTACATCTTTATTAGTTTATTATTATTATTTTTTGTCTTATTGTGCTGGCTAGGACGTCTGGCACATTGTTGAGAAGTGATGAGAGTGGACATCTTGATTTGTTCCTAATCTTAGGAGGATAGCACTCAGCTTTTCACTGTGAAATACTATGTTAGCTGTTTCTCACAGATATCTTTTAAAAATCAAGATTCAGAAAGTTGACTCCTAGTTTGAGGTTGTTGAGAATTTTAATTTTTTTATTTTTAAGAAGAATTAGATGTTGGATTTTGTCAAATGCTTTTTTTTATTTATTAGGATCATATGCTTTTTCTGTTTAGCTTATTGGTATGGCATAAAGTCATTCATAATATTTCCCTGATTATTCTTTTAATATTTGTAGAAACTACAGGATATCACCAGTCTCATACCTGATATTGGTAATTTGTGTTTTCTTTTCCTTTCTTTTTTTCTGATTTGTATGGCTAGAGGTTTACCAATTTTATTAACTTTCTCAGAAAACCAGCTTTTGGTTTCATCCATTGCTTTCCTATTTTTTATTTCATTGACTTCTACTTCTATCTTTATTATTTCCTTTATTCTGCTTACTTTGGGTTTAATTTTCCCTTCTTTTTCTAATTTCTTAGGGTGGAGGTGAGGTCATGTATTTGAGATCGTTCTTCTTTTCTGATGAGTGTTTAACACTACATTTCTAAATACTGCTTTAGCAATATCCCACAAATTTTGATACATTGTATTTTCATTTTTATTTAATTAAAAGTACTTTCCAATTTCCTTTTTGATTTTTTCTTTGGCCTGGGTAATTCAGAAGTTTGTTCATAAATATCTGGGAATTTTCCAGATATCTTTCTGTTGTTGATATCTAATTTAATTCCACTGTGGCCAGAGAACATACTTTGTGTGACTTGAATATTTTTTAACTTAATTAAGTTATGTTTTATGACCCAGAATATGGTATATCATGGTAAATGTGTCATGTATACATGTCAGCACTTTGGGAGGCCAAAGTGACAAATCACTTGAGGTCAGGAGTTCAAGACCAACCTGGCAAACGTGACAAAACCCTGTCTCTACTAAAGATACAAAAATTATCCAGGTGTGGTGGTGCATGCCTGTAATCCCAGCTACTCAGGAAGCTGAGGTAGGAATATCACTTGAACCTGGGAGTCAGAGGCTGCAGTGAGCTGGATCACACCATTGCACTTCAGCCTAGGTGGCAGAGATGAGACTGTCTCAAAAAAAAAAAAAAAAAAAAATTTTTTTTGTTCGGTAGAACTAGAGCTGTTTTAATAACTAATATTTCCTTACTATGAAATAAGATCCTTCTGAGTACTCTACCTATTGTCCTATGAATTACGAGGTTAACTGGTTGGGCTGGCATAAGCAGCTGGTATTGCCAGCCCTTTGTTAGCACCAGGCACTGTTCCATCTAATCCTCTCAGATGGTTCTTTCCAGCCTTGGATAGTTTTCTCCTATGCATGTGCCAGTTAGTACTACTCTGCTGAATGCTTAAAAATATCCTCCACAGATCTCCAGAGTTCTCTTTCTCTTTAGCTCTCTCCCAGTTTTCTGTCCTATAAATTCTAGCTGCGTAGATGGTAGCCGTCAACATGCGGTAGTAGAGTCTGAAGTCTGATCAGTTAAGTTCAGTTCAGTTTTGCCCACATTGTGTTGGAAGAGGTCAGGTCTAGTTTTTTACATGAATGAAAATAACCTAAGAAATAATCTAACTGACAACTGATGAGGAACACAGAAAGATTCCAGAATTTCTGAACACTTCTTTTCCTCTGTAATTAAGTTGTCTTTCAGTAAAAACAGAGCTTGTCTTGCTTAGAGTCCAGGGCCACCTTCCCTCTTTACTCCTTCTCCATAGCGCCCTCAGTCTTTCCTACCTGTCTTCTCTTTAAGGTCCTGCTTCCTCTGGGGGAAAGCCTGGAAGTTCTTGGAGACCTGATAGACTTTGTTTCTGATTCTATCCTGGAAAAGCAATGCTTGGTCATTACAATTTCTTAGGCTTATATCCTTCACATTCTTCTGAGTGAAGCCAGAGCAAAGACCACAAACCTTGTTTTTGCTGACATGGATCAGGTCTCATAGGACAACTGTGGTGCATTTAACAGAGTCTCTGTTTCTCTACTCTGTCTTACCAAAGACTCTAGTTCATTTGCACTGAAGAACGTAAGAAAGGAGAATGAAGGGAAATGAAAGCTTCTGCCTCAGAAGTAATACTCTTCAAGTTAAATCGGTTAAATAGGCCAAGAAATTAACCACCATTGATTTGATGAGGGATGTACCTACATTCCAAACAATAGCATTTTGTTGGGGCCTCTCTATAAAGAGCATAATAAAGTGTAACATGGAAAACCTATTATTTCTAAACAAACAGAAGCGAAAAAGCTAAAAGAGATCAATTCTTTCCAAATCTCCAATTTTTTTTCAGGTGGAAAAATTTCATTCTTGTATAGACAAATATATCAGTCTTGTCTTTTCTGGCAAGAAGTAGCATTTAACTTTACTCTTTCTTATTTTTTCCCCTGGCATCAAAAATTAAACTTCATTAGCTGTAGTCATATCAGTTCCTTAAAAATATTAATGACCTGGAAGTCAAGAGTTGGATAATAATTTTAGTCTCTGTCACTTAATTTGTCATCTTGGATAAGTCATTTTATATCATTAAGAGTGGTTTTTATTATCATTACTAGACAGAAGACTTGATGTGCTTGAGAGATCTCTTGTGATAGCTTTAAAATACGTCTACAAATTATTTGATATCCCTCCCTTCAAGAGGTTGAACTTCATTCCTCTCTCATTGAATGTGATCTGGACTTAGTAACTTACTTCTAAGGAATAGAAGAATAGAGAAGAAATGAGAGTATGTCACTTCTAAGCCTAGGTCACAAAAGACATTGCAAATTCTTCTCTTTCTCTCCGTCTCTGCCCCTCACCCCGACCCCAAGACCCTTTGTTCTGAGGGAAGCCATCTGCTATATAGAGAAGATACTCAGGCAGCCCTCTGGAGAGGACCATGTGGCAAGGAGCTGAGGCCTCCTGCCAACCACCAGTGAGGAACGGAGTCTTTCTACCAACAGCGATGTGAGTGAATCATCTCGGAAATGGATCCTCCAGTGCCAGTCAGGCTTTCAGATGACTGCAGGCGTGGCTGACATCTTGACCGTAATCTCATGAGAGACCGTTGGCTGGAAATGATAAGCTGCTCCTGAATTCCTGAACTTCAGAAACTGTGTGGTGATAAATATCTGTTTTTAAGGCATTACATTTTGAAGTAATTTGTTATGCAGCAATGTAAAACAAACATACCCTGGAATCTCACAGATCCTTCCAGTTTATGATTACATAATTTAAATGCAGGAGGATGTATGTCTAGTTACCTGCTGCTTCCCAAACTGCTTTCCAAACTGCTTTGTATGTTATACTTAAAAAGTCTTCCTTGAACAGTCTGCATTCCATGCAACAAAACATTTTAGACAGAAAATTAAATGACATTTTTAAATAGAGATTTTTTTTCAACTGGATATATACTATTTTGATAGCTTATATGTTTTAATAAAATGAAACCTTGGGAAATGTATGTCTTCCATAGAGTTCTGCAGCAGAAAATGCTCTTTGGTCCTTGAGGGCCATCAGAAGTTATGTGGGGCCAGGTGCAGTGGCTCACACCTGTAATCCCAGCACTTTGAGAGGCTGAGGTAGGTGGATCACTTGAGGTCAGGAGTTCAAAAGCAGCCTGGTCAACATGGTGAAACCCTGTCTCTACTAAAAATGTAAAAGTTAGCCAGATGTGGTGGTGCATGCCTGTAATCCCAGCTACTCAGGAAGCTGAGGCACGAGAATTGCTTGAACCCAAGAAGCAGAAGTTGCAGTGAGCCCAGATGGCACCACTGCACTCCAGCCTGGGCAACAAAGTGGAACTGTGTCTCAAAAACAAAAAAAGAAGTTATGTGGATTCCTTGACATTGTATGTGATGTGTTGTGTTAAGAGCATTTTCTAAAATAGAATGTGTATAGCTTTTAACAGACTTGCGTAAAGACTTGAGCCCCATGTCTCTCTCCCTACCCAAGAAAAGGGTTAAGAACCATTTATCTGGCTCCTGTTCCCACTTGTGGAAAGTTAGGTACAGAGAGGTGAGTGAGAGAAAGTTAGAGACAGAGATCTTCTGACTCTTAACTCAGTGCTCAGACTCTAATATGTGAGATAGATTCTACTTATAAGAGGCAGCTCAGGAAAGTCTGGTTTTTACAATGCCCTCAAATACGCAGATTCTCCAGACAGACTTTTACATTTATTATTTTGCTGTTGCATATCTTTTGCTTGTGTAACTCATCATGCTGCTTCAGGAAAGGGATAAAATGCATCTCCCCAGAAAACTCTCCCTTCCTGGTGGACCTCTTGGCTTGGTTCCTTTCAGATTAGCCTTTACATTGAAGTACACAGGAGCTCAGTCAAAATGATTTATCACCATAGTACCTGCTAGAATCTAAAATTATTCCATGAAGGAAACACATAGCTTTTCTGACTTGATTACTATAGATATGTCACTTATATATTTCTTCACTATATTTTGAAAACTACCTCTTTACATACAGTACTGTTACCCATCTCTTTCTGAACTAAGCCAGATATGAATATTATTTTAGTAATAAATTAAGATATTTTGGTTGATGGACTAAAAATCAAGTTAAGTTCTAATATTAATGTTCAGGATACATTCTGCCTCTTTAGAAATTAACAGTTGCTAAGAAACACCCACAGATGTCTGAAAAATAAGTATAAATCTTTGATTGGTGAATTGGAACAGATCTTGCATTCCTCTTACTTCTTTCAAGGTGCTGTTCATTCATTAGATTCTTTAAAGACTTCATCACCAATAACATTGAGCATTCACCCTAAGCAAGCCTGGGCTACTTAAAGCCAGTGGAGCCCATGTTGCAAATAGCTGGCCCTAAATCTATAGGAAATCCTGCTTTTACCACGGACTTTCCTCACCCCAATAGATTTGCCAGCTATTCCCACCATCCCCATGGGCTCCAGGACACAATCTTTTGTTGTGGCCAAAGCCAAGTCAGAGAAACCATAACCAAAACTAGAGTCCTGGAGAACATGGAGCTGAAGAATCTGTGCTGGTGTCATGAACTGTCCAGAGAAAGGTCTAAGCTTGACTCCTGGCCGTCCCTCCTCCCACTTAGCTCGGGAAGATACCTGCTTTGAGCAGGTTCCTGGGTTCTGCCAAATGATCTAGCATCATCTGGTCCTGGCCACTGTTCAGGTTCAGAGAGCACTGCCCCTCCTCCCCAAAGGTGAAAACAGCAACTCAGAGCCTTAGAAAGAGTCCCAGAATTTCTGAATGCAAATGTTTCCAGCAAATTCAGCATTATATCCTAACTTGTAAAATAATCTTATAGCAGGAAGATAAAGTTCAATGACTCAAGTACTGGTCAGGTACTCTTATTCTTCCATAAACAGAAAGATAGGGATATATTTGGTAGGGGGGAGGGATATATTTCACATTTTGGTGATTATTTTAAAAACCACTCTATATTTCAAAGGATTTTCAAAATAGCAGATTAGTCTCTTTTGAGGAATGGCAGGAAAATCCTTTGACAAGGAAATTAAGTTTATTTTGAAATTTCCAAGGGGTTGAACTTAATTATATAGATGGCAGCAAAGAGCAGAGAAAAAACTTGCAAGTTTTCTAAAGAAAAACTAAGGCGAGATTTTCTGAAAGGATAATATGTTCAAAATGTTATATATAATATCATATGTACAATATATATTTATTATATATTCATATACATGTAATACATATATATATTCATATAAATATAATACATATTATATATATATGTATGTATATATATATATATATGTATTTTTTAATTTTGAGACAAGGTCTCCCTGTGTCACTCAGGCTAGAGTGCAGTGCTATGAGCATGGCTCAGTGCAGCCCCAAACTCCCAGCCTCAAGCCATCCTGCTGCCTCAGCCTCCAAGTAGCTGGGACTACAGCCACATGTCACCATGGCTGGCTTTTTTTTTTTTTTTGCAGAGACGGGGTTTTGCCATGTTACCCAGGCTGGTCTTCAACTCCTTGGCTTAAGTAATCCTCCCATTTTGGCGTCTCAAAGTACTGGGATTATAGGAATGAGCCACTATACCTGGTACCTTAACCAGTTATGTTTTTAAAAAACAGGGAGAATAAAGGAGAAGAAAGGAAAGGGGAGGAAAAAACCCTTTTGGTAACGAGTTCAGGACATACTGCCCCAAAATATGGCAACTTGGCATTTGAGAAAAGAGCAGAGACAGGAAAGTCACTCTTACCTTCTCTTGCCCTTCTCCCCCGAAGCAGGTCACACAATCTGGGAAGGACTTTTTGACCTTCCCTTGAAGCAGATCACAAGACCTATATGTGACCCATTCTTTTTCTCCTATACCCAGAGAAAAGGAACGGCCGTATCTCTGAAGACATAGGGACACAGAGAAGAATCTGAATAAACAGGCCTTGCTAAATTCCCTAAATTACCATTACAGTAATAAACTCTTTTTTCATTCTATTTCTCCACAGTTATTCACTTCTTCATCAAAGTTGGCATAAAAATACACAAGTCTAACTGCTCAGGTTTTCATTTCCTCATGAAGCCTCCAGTGTCACTTAAAACTTATGTTAAATGAGTTTGTATGCGTTTCTCTTGTTAATCTGACTTTTGTTATAGGGACCTCAGCTGTGAACTTGGATGGGTGAGGAAAATATATTTTTCCTGGCTGGACGTGGTGGCTCACACCTGTAATCCCAGCACTTTGGGAGGCCGAGGCAGGTGAATCACTTGAGGTCAAGAGTTCGAGACCAGCCTGACCAACTTGATGAAACCCTGTTTCTACTAAAAATGCAAAATTAGTGGGTGTGGTGGTGTATGCCTATAATCCCAGCTACTTGGGAGGCTGAGGCAGGAAAATCGCTTGAACCCAGGAGGCGGGGGTTGCAGTGAGCCGAGACTGGGCCATTACACTACAGCCTGGGCAACAAGAGCGAAACTCCGTTTCAAAAAAAAAGATGTTTTTCCTTCCCTGCAATGTTCGTCTTTGAAACTCTTTCATCTGAAAGTTTAGAAGTTCACTAAAATGAAGTAATTTAAGGAAACAAATGTGGTTTTCATGATTGCATCAAGAAAACACACCTCCTCTATACCTTGAATAAGATGAATGGCTCAGCAGAATCAATAGTGTTAGGCTGTGATCACTTCTGCTGTCTACAAATTGCTTTAGATGGGACTTTGCAGAGTCAAAATGTATACAGTGGAGTTTATTTTTCTAATGATAATACTAATATTTAAAATTAGTTTCACTAGGAGAGTGTCTAAATTTCAGCTTTCTCAAAGGATTAGGTATTTTGATTTTGCATGTATAAGACACCAAGTATGCACTGAATACGAATTACAAAGCAACATTAAAAGGGAAATAAATATACATTGCAGAAAATGTGAAAGTCGGTAAGAGCCAAGTTAATCAGTGTAAATTTTGTATCTTTTACTACCTACTATGCTATTATTGGTGCTCGACAAATATTTACTATTAAAAAAGAAGGTGTGTCAATGGTGCTGAGTAATTCTACTATACTGACTCAAATGATGACTGAAAATGTTTCACTTCACTCTTTTATTTTGCAGGTATTATTACTTGGCATTCAGAGCACATCAAAGACCTCTCGCTAGCAAAGAGAGCTGTGTGGCTATCTTGGAAAAGTCCAGATTAGATCACTGGGTGCTGGGAAGAACAAAGGTAGTTCTTTCTTTATTGTTCAAATTGTCCAGTATGATTTCTTTGTCTCTTGGGCATGAATGGCTCTGGAAGTCACGTAGCTTAGCAAACAAGACCCCAACCTAACAATGATCTTTGCTGGTCTTAAGTCAAGGTGTTGGAGACCTTAGGGACTAGAGGAGGAAGGTTTGCGTCCTGTTCTGTATGTAATTTGAGAGCCATTTAGCATTTCTAGAATGAGATCTTTGAGTTCATTTTAAAATGTTCTTTTTCTCGGTGCTGCTTATTCCAGTAGCACAGGTAAACACACAGATCACGTTAATGGTAGTGATGGGCTTCTAATAGAGTTTGGTTCATTGTTTCTTTGGGCTCACGTTATATGCTGCACAGCCTGATTATTAGTCTTAGCATGTATAGTTTTTCATTTGTGAGAACATCACGTTCCCATAGGATCCCAGGTTTTTTTTGTTTTTTTTTTTTTAAGGCAGAGTTTTGCTCTTGCTGCCTAGGCTGGAGTGCAATGGTGTGATCTCTGCTCATTGCAACCTCTGCCTCCTGAGTTCAAGTGATTCTCCTGTCTCAGCCTCCCGAGTAGCTGCGATTACAGGCATGCACCACCATGCCCAGCTAATTTTGTACTTTTAATAGACATGGGGTTTCTCCATGTTGGTCAGGCTGGTCTTGAACCCCCGACTTCAGGTGATCCACCTGCCTCCCAAAGTGCTGGGATTATAGGCATGAGCCACTGCACCTGTCCTAGGATCCCAGGTTTTTATGGTCCACCCTGATTGTCTGAGTGTTGAAGACAGCACCGCTCCTCCTCAGCAGAAATTAGATCAGTGTGGATCATCCACGTACCTCGCCCTCTGAACTTCTACTGTTGGCTGGGTCAGTCCTCTTGGTTAGCACCTGTATCAGAGGCTGTGGGGAAAGAGAGTAGACCGAGCTCAAACTGAAAGAATGGAACTCCTGACTGACACGAAACAGGCCTAGAGAGCATCTGGAATCGCCAAAACCCTGTTGACCTCGTTATCTGTTTATAGCAATCGCTCAATCTTAGAAGGGGAATTGTGTTTACCCACAAGAAGTCACTAATGTGAGCGTAAGTCACATCACTCACTATAAACTTTATTTATATAATTGTTTTAATATTTTCATTTAGAATATGCTGTAATAGAGTGAATTTCTGTTGAGGAACCCACATGTGATGTTAAAACTAATGTCTCGTTTCAGGTTTTTCTCAAATATTATCATGTTGAGCAATTAAATTTGCTACTTCGAGAAGTCATAGGCAGAGTGGTTGTGCTACAGGCATATACCAAGGGGTGGCTTGGAGCCAGGAGATACAAAAGAGTCAGAGAGAAGAGAGAGAAGGGAGCCATTGCCATCCAGTCAGGTAAATGGTCCTGTTCTCATAAATACTGCCCTGAGTATTGTCATGTCATTAAGTACTGGGGAATACTCACCTGTTGTTTTTCTAGGT
>PVKV010008929.1:0-84479 GCA_004027835.1 Alouatta palliata
GACCCCCATCCCTCCCCACTCCTCTCTGGCTATTCACCTCCATGCCCCTCTGTCTCAACGTTTCCCCACCCAAGCCCCTTTGTCCCTCCCACCCCTCCCACACCTCACCTTGTCCCTTCTCCACCCCAGTGGGTCCATCCTGTTGTCCCTTCTGTCCTCTGTTCACTCTTCTCCTGCTTGGACTATGTCTGTGAGTGTCTTCTTTAAACTGGCAGGTGCCTTCTGGGTCAGAACCTTTCCTGCCCTCTTCCTGCTCTTCTTCCTTCTGCTGCTCTCTCCTCACTCTCCCCTTCTTCTTGGAGGCCCAGGGAGGGGTGGTGGCCTGGCCCAGGCATCACAGCACTCCCAGTGGCTTGGCTGGGCAAAGGAGAGTCCTAGAACCGGCCTGGTGGGAGCAGCCTTGGGGCCCCATCCCCTTCTCTCCCTCTCCTCTTCCCTCACCCTGCCTTCTGCCTGCCGAGGGTCTCGGGTAGATGTTGGGCATTAGGTCCCCTCCTGCCCTGTGTGCCCAGTCCAGGTCTCCTCCACGCTGGGCACAGTGATTCGCCATCGCTGGTCCTGTCCTCTAGGGACTCCCCCTGCTCCTGCTGGCCCTTGGGGACCCCATGAGTTATCAGGGGACCCAGACCATTAGGGCTGAGAGGGCCCACTGAGACCACCAGCCCCACCCCCTTCACTGCATAGTGCGGAAGCCCAGGCCCAAGAGACTGTTCCTGCCCCACTTCCAGCCTCTCCCCATGCCCCTACTCCAGGGGGTGGCCAAGGGAGTGACACCGCAGCTTTGCGCCTAGGGAGGCCCCTCTGCTGAGCAGGGACTGCGGTTCTGAGGTCCTTGCTAGAACGTCCCTCCCAGGAGGGCAGGGGGTGAGCTGTCCTCTTCACTGCTGACCGCCCAGCCCCTGGAGCAGCACCCAGCACACGGCCACACGGCCGGCGCACAGTGCCCGTTTCTTATCCCCGCCAGCAGAGCCGGAGACACAAGGACCTGGCCCTACAGCCCCTCACCCAGACCAGGGCCACAGTAAATATCTGTGAACGAGGTTGGAGGAGGACATGGGTGTGGAGGGGCATGGGACCTGCGGAGGTTCAGAGCAGGTGGCAGGCTAGTGCAGGCCACAGAGAGCCCTCGGGCCCTGCTTGCACCCTGTCCCCCCATCCCTTCAGCCCACCCGAAAACAATGGTGGGCTCCTAGTGGGTGTGTGCAGCCTGCTGAGGACCTTCTGCAAGGCACGGGTTGTTACCCCATTTACCGAGGACAGAACTGAGCTCTCGGAGGCCACGTGCCCTAGGCTGGAGAGAGGAGGCAGAGTGGGGATTCCAGAGCGGGTCTGTGGCACCGGCGCCTGGCCTGCCCCCCTGCCCACCTGCAGCTCCACACTGAGACTTGGGTCCTGGGGCGCCGCCTGAGGATTCTTGGCACACGCCCGTCTCACCCACCCAGAGGGGACCATTAGGCTTTTACAAGTCCTGATTTATATACTCGGCTAGGCCGGCAGCCCTGCCAGGATTTATAGGTTTCTAAGTGGTCGCATCCCCAGGGGAAATGCAATCAAGTGTGCACTGGGAAGGAGCTGCCAGCTCGCCTCGGTCCTGCTGTGCCAATGCACGATTTAATCGCGGCCCCGGGCCTGGTGCAACAGGATCCTGCAGAAGGGCTTGGGAGGCCAAGGAGGAGACAGACGCGCCTCCAGACAGCCCTGGCCAGGCTGCGCCGTCCACCAGGAGTGTCCTCTCCGCGCAGTGGGGCAGGGAGCCTGGCAGCGGGGCTGGACTCGGGTCTGGTCACATTAATTTTAGGGCAGAATAAAGAACCCGGGCAGCCCTATGGTTTGGAGGGGGCCGAGGGCACAGATGAGACGCGGCGCTGGAGGCTGGGCCTCCCGGGTAGTCTCTGGGGCTCCGAGACTGTTCTCTAAAGCACTTGTGTGGATGTTTGACATTTTCCAGAAACGAATTCAAACAGTCCCAGTGCGGCTGGTCTGGGATTTCTCGCTTGCCTGGCAGCTGGGGCAAGCTCTGCTCCTCTAGGCTGGGGCTGCAGGAGGGTCTGGGGCCTGAGTCCCTCTTTACTGCGTGACTATCTTGTCATAGCAGGGACCACATTGGTGGCCCTGTATCCCCAGTGCCCAGCAGAGGACCTGGCGCACATCTGGGATTTCATAATGGTTTCTTTGCGTTCATTTGCCAGTGACAAGAGAATGTGCAGAACTAGGGCTAGGACAGGGAGGGGCCAGCTAACTTTATACCCCATGCTGTTGGGGGCACAGGAGACTCAGGGACCCTGGCCCTAACCCCAGAGCTCTGCAGGGTGCCCTGGAGAAGAGGTGACTGTGCTCAGTGGCCCTGGGACTATTAGGATGCAAAGGAGCTCCCCGTCCCTGGGGCAGGGGGAGCAAGGGTAGCCAGGAAACTGAAGCAGTCGGGTCACTGGGTCAGGCCCTGGACCACACAACTGCTCAGGCCTCTCAGGCCCAACTGGGACTCTGCGACAGCAGTCCTTTCTCACTCATGCAGCAAGGCTGGCCACCCGGCATCATTCCCAAGGCTGGACATAGGACAGGGGCATCCTGGTGATTAGGTTCATGTTTGCAGGGAAAGCAGGTGCCTAAGGCCGGGGCCACTGCCTAAATGTTTGCCTGGCGGCTTGGGGTGGGCAGACTTCCCATTTGGCAGCCCAGGGTAGAGGACGGGGTGGCCGTGCCGGGGCTCCTCCACTACCTCAAGTTTCCCAGCAGGAGCCTGCAAGTCCAGAAAATCCCCTGGTCTGTCTGGAGGCTGCAAGGAAGGAGGGGCTGCGGGTCAGAGCCCATGGCTGCTGTCCACTTTCAGAGACCTGGACAGAGCCAGGCCGCCCTGAGCCACATCTCTGCAACACCTCACTTCACAGCTGGGGAAACTGAGGCTCCAAGAGGTCAGACTGGCCCCAACAGAGCCACCTTGTCTACCCGAGGCAGGGAAGTGAAGGGTGGTTATAATCTACAGAAGAGGAAATCAAGTCCCTAAGGAGAGGCCCAGCTGTGCCAGCTCAGCAAGCCTGAGCCCCGCCTCACCTGCCCGCCTGGCGGCACCCTCAGGAGCTAGTCATCGGAGGACAGCCAAGTCATGGAAGATGCAGGAACAGGAGCCCAGAGGACCTGTGGGTCCTTTGGGGTCACTTTGCCCCTCAGAGACTCAGCTTACCCATCTGCACAATGCACTCTGTAAAGCAGAGCACCCCCACCGCTGCTGCCCAGTAGAGTCACACGGAGTCCCTGAGTTACACACACAGACCCCACCTCTGAGTAACAAAGTCAGCCTTTCTCAGGGCGGCGGGGCTGCTGTTTGAAGAGCTCCCCAGGGGCTACAGCACCCAGGAGGGGTGGGGACAATGCTCACCATGGCCAGCACCACAGTGCTTCACGTACATTAACTGTTTAAGCACACAGCCCTGGGGGGAAGCTCCTTCTTTCACCCCCATCCTACAGGGAGGTGAAGTAAATTGCCCAGGTCACACAAAGCCAGGTTTTGAACTTGTGTCCTCCCAACTGCAAAGCCCATGCCCTCGGCCATCCTCTGAGCCCCAGAACTTTGCTGTCCCCAGACTCCTGAGATGAGGGGCACATGGCAAGTTGAGCTGAGACCCTGGACTGGAAGTCAGCCTGTTTGCAACCTGCCTGTACCACTGGCTGGAGGAAAGTCGCTTCACACTCTGGGCCTCAGTTTCCCCATCTGTAGAGAGAGGGCCCTCCTGGCTTCTGAGGAATAAAAAGCACTAATGGGCAGGAGATGGGTTTTGCAAACCTTGAAGGGCCGTGTGCAGCTGAGCTGGTATTCTCACCAGAGCCTGGCACTTTACCCTCATCCGCGGTTTCCTCTGTGTCAGTCACGCTGCAGCCACTACACGGGGAGCAACTCGAGGTGGGGCCCAGGTTGAGGAGCCAGGGCCTGAGCCCCCAATGGAGAAGTAGGTGGGGGTCTCCCACTAGGAAGCAAAGGGTGGGAGGTGGAGAGGATCCCCAGGGGAAGTCACTAAGCCCCAGGCAGGGCAGACTGCCGGGAGCACAGACTCCACGGGGCCAGACACCGCCCCTCGCCAAGCAGGACATGGGCCGTGTGTACGGCAGCCATCCCCACAGGGCCTGGGGTTTCCAGGGGGCTCTGTGACCTGGAGCGTCCAGAGTGCAGCGGGCATACACTGCTCTATTACTGATAGGGAAACTGAGTCTCAGGGAGCTAGTGGCTCTCAAAAGATGGTGAGGTCCAGGTTGGGCATAATGGCTCACACCTGTAATCCTAGCACTTTGGGAAGCTGAGAAGCGTGGATTGCCTGAGCTCAAGAGTTTGACACCAGCCTGGGCAACATTTCAAAACACCATCTCTACTAAAATACGAAAAAATAATTAGGCATGGTAATGCACGCCTGTAGTCCCCGCTACTCAGGAGACTGAGGCATGAGAACCGCTTGAACCTGTGAGATGGAGGTTGCACTGAGCTGAGGTCGAGCCACTGCACTCCAGCCTGGGCGACAGAACAAGACTGTCTCAGAAAGAAAAAATAAAAGAGATAGTGAGGCCCAGAGTGTTGACAGCAGGGATTCCAGAGTTCCCAGAGCTGAGTTCCAAAACCCATGCAACCATGCTCCCACTGGGGCCCTGGGCAGGCCACTTCACAGAGTCTGGGGTTCTACTCTGTAAGATGGGACGATGGCTTCTCCACTGGTGGGGTCAAATGTGACGCTAGCGTGAGGGCCTCGTACGTGGTAGGTGCTCAGGTGTGAATATTTTCATTCAAAGACTTCCCATTTAGATGAGCGCCCTGAGCATTCTGCTCGTGATCTGAAATCAGTTCCATGGCACAAGTGGGGAAGCAGTCCTGGGAAGATGGCCTGACTTGCCTGGGGACACATGGCCATTTGGGGTGGGTCTGGTCTCAGGACGCCCAGGGCAGTGCTCAAACCACCCTATACTGTCTTGGGCAGAGGCCTCACTAGTCAGCACGTCCCAGCTTGCCTACCCAGGGCCTGGTACCTTGATTCAAATTCTGGCTCTGAAGCGTGGTGTGGTGGTTCGTGCCTGTAATCCCAGCGCTTTGGAAGGCCAAGGTAGGCAGATGGCTTGAGCCCAGGACTTTGAGATGAGCCTGGGCAACATGGTGAAACCACGTGTCTATCAAATATCCAAAAATTACTGGATGTGGTGGTGCTCGCCTATAGTCCCAGCTACTCAGGAGGCTGAGGTGGGAGAATCACACGAGCTCGGGAAGTCAAGGCTGCAGTGAGTGAACTGTGATCATACTGCTGCAATCCAGCCTGGGCAACAGCGTGGAGACCCTGTCTCAAAACACACACACACACACACACACACACACACACACACACACCAAATCCTGGTGGTGCAGCTTTAGACAAGTCTCATGCTCTCTCTGGGCTTCAGTGTCTTCAACGGAAAAATGGAAAACCATGACCACACATAGGTTGTGCTGACGAGGACACGGGAAACCAGGAGTGGCAGCATCTGGTAACCTTGGAGAGCCACGGACAGAGGGGAGCGGGGAGGACGCCTCCGTCTACCGATTCTGCAGTTGAGCAATTCGTCCTTCCCAACTGTGTTTGAGGAATTGTTTGAGGCTGCTCCGGGTCTTCTTACACCCATTCAACAAGGGGAGGCTCCTGCAAACGTTTCAGGGCTCAGCACCCAGAAGTGGCCCCAACATGACCCCCTTCCTAGAGCCTGCAAATCTCTTTCTTCTTAATTTATCTCTGTGAGCTTAATGTGCTAATGAAATAGTTAATTCCACAGTGCCTTCTTGACAATTGGACATACGCCCAGGAACAGCCTTACTTTTAACATCTCCCCAAGTAGGTTGATAATTAGGGAGGGAAAATCCTGCTGTTGCCAGAAGCAGAGACAGTACGTGACCCTGCCAGCTCACCTGGGCCTGGCTGCCCGAAGGAAGGCCATCACCCCGAGGTCAAGACACCTTCCACGGTCCATGCCGCCTACCCTCATCCATTGGCCAAGAACCTCACTTGGTCTCCCCAACTTCCAGGCCTTGCTCATGACAACTTGAATTTTTTGAGCCCCTCTATGTGCCAACCACAGATGTGAACTCATTCACCCTTCAAACAAGCTAGAGAGAGAGGGAATCTAGCCTCAGAGTGCCGGGCCAGGTCTGCGGGGCTGGAAGATTGCTGTCCCTCCTCCTGGAACAAGCTGCCTCTCTGAGCCCTGCTTCCTCCACCTTGACCCTCATCCTTTGGTTCAGTTCTGCAGCTACTGGCACCACAGCATAGTGACTGCTCAGCAATCGGTAAGAGCCTTGGATAAGCTCACGGGGTCACGGACTCAGAGCCAGGAGGGACAGAGAGGAGTGGGGCCATCCCGGGTCATTCAACAAGCAGGAGAGTGGCGGAGACTGGACTCCCAAGTCTCCAACTCCCAGCCAGAGCTCCAGGAGCTTCACAGCCCTGCCAAGCTGGCCCACCTTTCCAGAACCTTTTCCTTAGGCCACTTCATTGTCCAATGACAGGGAGTTCCTCAAGGCCAGGTCACCGAGTCTTCCTTCCACGCAGGTGCACTGCTGTGCGGCACACAGCATGTTACATAGCAGCAATGCCGACACGTTGGCTGGGGACTCCCATGCGGCTGCTGGGCCCCATCCTGGGAGAAGTTCCCAACTCTTGGGTCTTTCAGGCATCAAGACCCAGAGTTTCACCCAGTCCATCTCAGAAGGGCCTGTAGGGGAAACTGGCTCAATCTCCATCTGACAGATGGGGAGAGGGAGGCCTGGGAAGGGCAAGGACTTGCCCAATGAGTGCAGAGCCATGGCCAGGACACTTCTGTCCTAATGCATTTTCCTAAAGAGACCAGCCCAGAAAAGCTGTAGGCTCAGCTGGTTCTCATTTCCCTTTTGGGTCCCTCAGCTCATGCTGATCAATTAATCAAACTGACTCCAAGTCTCCTCTGAGCTGGGCACAAGAAAGTGAGATGACTCAGCCTGGCCCTAACCCTGGATAGTCTCAGAGCCAGGAGAGAAGACTGGCTCAAAAACATCCCCCAGGAGACACCCTGTTACATTGTGTGGATAAGCTGCTGTGCTCACATGCTCCCACTGACAGGGAACTCACTACCACCAAGGCAGACCCCTTCATCTTTGTTCAGCTCTGGCTGACAAAATCCTTCCCTCGATGTTCTGGACATATTACGCAGAGAAATAAGGTAGTCTATGTGGTGTGCAGACAATTTTCTAAAAATACCTAGAAGAAAGTCTAGAAAGATGTTTTTCCAACGGTTAAGAGTGGTTTATCTTTGAAAGATGGCATTCATAGTAATATTTATTCCTTCTTCATACTTATTCCTATTTTCTAAATTTGCTCTAGCATTTTTTACCTTAGTTTTCTAATATGTATATAAAATAGGGACTAAAATCTCTGCCTTACTGATAGACACCAACACCCTTTCATGACTAGAAAAACACTCAACAAACCAAAAATAAAAGAGAACTTCCTTAACTTGATAAAGTCCACTTATGAAAAACCCACCACTAACATCATATTTAAAGTTGAAAGACTAGATGCTTTCCCACTAAGATCTGGGACAAGGATGCCACTCTTGACACATCTATTCAACACTGTACTGGGGGTTCTAGCCAGGACAATTAGGAAAGTAAATTAAATAAAATGTGTCCAGATCAGAAAAGAAGAGATAAAACTATCTATTTGCAGATAACACATTCCTATATATAGAAAATCCTAAGAAATACACACACACACACACACACACACACACACACACACAACCATTAGAGCTAATAAGCAAGTTCAGCAAGGTTGCAGGATACAAGATCAATACACAAAAAGTGTACTTGTATGACTTGGAATGAACATTGCAAAAATGAAATTAAGAAAACTGCTATTATAATAGCATTAAGAAGAATAAAATATTTAGTAACAACTTTAGTAAAAGTACAAAACTTATATTCTGAAAGCTACAAAATATATATATTTTTTGAGACAGAGTCTTGCTCTGTCACCCAGGCTAGAGTACAGTGGTGCAATCTCAGCTCACTGCAACCTCCGCCTCCCAGGTTCAGACAGTTCTCCTGCCCTAGCCTCCTGAGTAGCTCGGACTACAGGTGACCACCACCACGTCTGGCTAATTTTTGTATTTTTAGTAGAGATGGGGTTTCAGCATGTTGGCCAGGCTGGTCTCAAACTCCTGACCTCGAATTATCCACCCACCTCAACCTCCCAACGTGCCGGGATTATAATCCACTGCGCTTGGCATGAAAGCTACAAACTAGTGTGGAAAGAAGTAAAAAAAGGCCTAAGTAAACAAAATGACAGCCCATGTTCATCAATCAGGAGACAGTATTATTAGGATAACAATATTCCCCAGTTTGATCTATAGATTCAGCACAATCCCTCTCAAAATCCCAGATAGAGTCTGTGCAGAAATTGACAATTTGATCGTGACATTCATATGGAAATTCAAAAGACCCAGAACAGCCAAGACAATCTTGAAAAAGAAGGACAGAGTTGGAGAACTCATACTTCTCAATTTCAAAACTTACTTTAAATCTTATAGGCATAAAGAAAGACCTACAGGAGTAGAATTGAGAGTTCAAAAATAAACCTTCACATTTATTGTCAATTGATTTTTAATGAGTGCCAAGATAATTAACTGGAGAAAAAATAGTCTTTTCAACATACGCATACTGGGACAACTGGATAGCCCCATGCAAAAGAATGAAGTGGGATCCCTACCTCATATTAAATGTAAAAATTAGCTCAAAGTGGACCAGAGACCTAAATGAAAGTTAAAACTGTAAAACTCAGAAAAAAATAAGAGTGAATATTTGTGGCAGCCTGGGCAATATGACAAAACCCCGTCTCTACAAAGAATACAAGAATTAGCCAGGCCTGGTGGTGTGCACCTGTAGTCCCAGCTCCTCGGGAGGCTGAGGTGGGAGGGTTGCTTGGGCCCCAGAGGTCAAGGCTGCAGTGGACCGAAATTGTACCACTGCACTCCAGCCTGGGTGACAGTGAGACTGTGTCTCACCAAAAAAGGAAAAAGAAAAACGTCTTTGTGTCCTTGGATTAGGCAATGATTTCTTTTCTTTTTTTTTTTTTTAGAAGGAGTCTTGCTCTGTCGCCAGACTGGAGTGCAGTGGCACAATCTCTGCTCACTGCAACCTCCGCCTCCCGGGTTCAAGTGATTCTCCTGCTTCAGCCTCCTGAGTAGCTGGAACTATAGGCGTGTGCCACCACGCCCAGCTAATGCTTTGTATTTTAGTAGAGACGGGGTTTCACCATGTTGGCCAGGATGGTCTCGATCTCCTGACCTCATGATCCACCCACCTCAGCCTCCCAAACTGCTGGAACTACAGGCGTGGGCGACCACGCCCAGCCTGATTTCTTAAATACAACACCAAAAGCACCACCACCAACAACAAAGATAAATTGGATTCCATTAAAATTCAAATTTTTGTTCTAAAAAGACAGCATCAAATAAGTGAAAAGACAATCCACAGAATGGGAGAAAATATATGCAAATCATATATCAGATAAGGGAATTGCAGCCAGAATATATTAAGAACTTTTACATCTCATCAATAAAAAGACAACCTAATGTTGAAAGAAGAAAGATGATTTACAAATGGCAAATCAGCTCATGAAAAGGTGCTCAACATCATGAATCACGCTGGAAATGCAAGTCAAAATCACAGTGGGATACACTTCATTCCCCCTGGGACGGCCATCAGCAAACCGTCAGATACTAAGCAGTGCTGGTGAGGATGTGGAGAAATCAGAACCCTTCTACGCTGCGGGGGAGAATGTAAATGGTGTCGCTGTGGTGGAAAATAACTTGGCAGCTCCTTAAAAAGTTAAATACGGTTACTGTATGACCCAGCCATTCCATTCTTAGGTGGAATAAGAAACCCAAGAGAAATTAAAACATAATGTTCACACATATTCTGGGATACAAATGTTTAAAGTAGCATGATTCATAATAGCCAAAAAGTAGAAACAACCCAAATGCTCATCAACAGATGAGTGAATAAACAAGATGTGGTCCATCCGCACAGTGGAATATTACTCAGTAATGAAAAGTCGTGAAGTACTGCCACACGCTGCCACACGCTGCCGCACGAGGAGCCTGGGAAACATGATGCTGACTGAAAGGAGCCAGTGGCCAAAGGCCACATACTGTAGGATTCCTTTCATACGAAAAGTCTCAATGGCAAATCTGTAGAGACAGAAAGCAGATTCCTCGTGGTCCAAGAACGGTGGCTTGAGGGAAATGAGGAGTAACTACTAATGGATATGGGGTTTCTTTTTGGGATGATGAAAATGATCTAAAATTGGCTGTGATGAGGTGGCATAACTGTAAATATATTCAAAACCATCAAATGTGTATTTTAGATGGATGAATTTTATGGCATGCAAATTATATCTCAATAAAGCCATTATTACTATTATTTTATTTTTTAATTTTTGGAGAGTCTCGCTCTGTCACCCAGGCTGGAGTGCAGTGGCATGATCTTGGCTCACTGCGACCTCCGCCTACAAGGTTCAAGCAATTCTCCTGCCTCAGCCTCTCAAGTATCTGCGATTACAGACGCACACCACCATGCCTGGCTAATTTTTTGATTTTTTAGTAGAAATAGGGTATTGCCATATTGGCCCAGGCTGGTCTTGAACTCCTGAGCTCAAGTGATCTGCCTACCTTGGCCTCCCAAAGTACTAGGCTTACAGGCATAAGCCCCCATGCTTGGCCAAAGCCATTATTATTTTTTATTTTTATTTTTTTGAAACAGTCTCACTCTGTCTCCCAGGCTGGAGTGCAGTGGTGCGATCTCGGCTCACCGCAACTTCTGCCTCCTGAGTTCAAGCAATTCTCCTGCCTCAGCCTCCGGAGTAGCTGGGATTACAGGCACATGCCATCACGCCCAACTAATTTTTGTATTTTTAGTAAAGACGGGTTTTGCCATGTTGGGTAGGCTGGTCTCAAACTCCTGACCGCAAGTGATCTGCCTGCCTCAGCCTCTGGAGATGGAGTTTCACTCTCACTGCGCAGGCTAGAGTGCAATGGTGCGACCTTGGCTCACTGCAACCTCCACCTCCCAGGTTTAAGTAATTCTGCCTCAGCCTCCCAAGTAGCTGGGATTACAAGCATGCGCCATCACACCCAGCTAATTTTGTATTTTCAGTAGAGACAGGGTTTCACGACATTGGTCAGGCTGGTCTCAAACTCCAGACCTCAAGTAATCCACCCGCCTCGGCCTCCCAAAGTGCTGGGATTACAGCCATGAGACACTGTGCCTGGTCTAATTTTTTTTTTTTTCTGAAACAGGGTCTTGCTTTGTCACCCAGGCTGGAGTGCAGTGGCACAATCTTGGCTCATTGCAACCTCCGCTTCCCAGGCTTAAGTGATTCTCCAGTCTCAGCCTCCTGAGTAGCTGGGACTAAAGGCATGTGCCACCAACATCAGTCTAATTTTTGTATTTTTTGTAGAGACAAGGTTTTGCCGTATTGCCAAGGTTGATCTCAAACTCCTGGTCTCAAAGCAATCAGCCTGGCCTTCTTTTTTTTTTTTGAGACAGGGTCTCACTCTGTCACCCAGGCTGGAGTGCAGTGGCACAATCGCGGCTCACCGCAACCTCTGCCTCCTGGGTTCAAGCAATTCTCCTGCCTCAGCCTCCTGAGTAGCTGGGACTACAGGCGTGTGCCACCACACCCAACTATTTTTTTATTTTTTATTTTTAGTAGAGACAGGATTTCACCGTGTTAGCCAGGATGATCTCGGTCTCCTTACCGAGTGCTGGAATTACAGGCGTGAGCCACTGCACCCCGGCCGGGCCTTCTTGCTGATGACAGAATCCAAGCAGTCTAGTTAAGTGCCTGTCTGGGTGGCATCAGATGACAATGTATCATTTTCTCCACCGGTGCTGCAGTTCTCATCAGGATGCAACCCTTTCCCTTGCCTGGCCAGTTGTGTCAACCCAGAGATACAAAACTATGAACAGGTGAGGCACTGATGAGAGAAAAGTCACCCTTCTCAAGGGAAAACAGGAATGGCCAGGAGGAGTGTGCATTCCAGGCACAGGCTGAAGCAAACCTTTTCTCCAGGCCGAAACCACTGAAGCAAAGGGCCACTGTGGAAAGGTGCTTCCACAGACGCCAGGGCAGATAGAAGGTGAGTGGGGGCTTCTGCCACAGCCCCCAGAGCATGGCTCATTTTTATTTTACACACGAGCTCTCTCCCAGCGTGTTTTGCTCCTTCTTCAGGGGAACAGCTTGTGCAAAAGTGTGGAAATGAGCAAGTGAGCCCGGGTGAGCAGAACACAGGGTAGCTGGGGCCAGTGGAGCAGGGTGCAGGGAGGGGGAGAGGGAAGCTGGAGAGGCCAGTGTGCCACGACTGCCCAGGGTGCTGGCTCCAGTCAAGAGGTCTGGATGGTCTCCTGGGGTGCCCCTGGGCAAGTCACCCACATCTCCGAGTCCATTCCACATCTGTAAGTTCCTTCCTAGTGTCGTAATAAGAATCCCATGAGATAGTACATTGTGACATGCTTAACGGGGCTCTTGGAATAGAGAAGGTGCTGGATACACATGAGCTGTTATAGTAATGATGATGTTTCTTTGGCTTCCCCAGATCACCCGGTGTGAGCAAAACGTAACTGAAATGGCAGAGAGACTGGAAATAAGCCTTTATCTCATCTCCTTCTAAACCCCATTAAGGTGATGATAGAGAAATAAAAGGAGCTGTCAGAACAGGAGGGGAGATGGGAGGCAGCGGGAAGGTGAGCCTGGGCTGGTGGCAGAAGCGGCTGCAGACTGCCGAGGGGAACTGCCAGAAATGGGAAGGCCTCCCACGGAGCCCAGAAACACCCAGGACTCAGAGGTACCAAGTCCTGAGGAAGGTAGGGGACAGGGTGGAGGAAAAAGAGGGGGCTGGGTGGTTGACAGTCAGTGTAAGAGCTATCAGACTCCCTAGGTCCCCCCAAAAGCAAGCAGCTAGTCCTGCCTCCACCACTCACATCCCACTCCCAGAAGACCAGCAGGTGATGGTTTATTTTCACAGAAACTGGACCAGAAGGTATCCTGATGCCGAAACACAAGTGGTTATTTGTTCAGGAAGGTGGAGATGCTTCTCTGGAAAAGCTGACCTCTAGAAATTGGCATTTTGAGCACACCCCAAGAAGCTGACTTGCCACCAGGTCACCCCTGCAAAGCTTACAGTCAACAAGCCTCATCTCCCCAGCCAGGCACACGAGGTTCCCATTGACTTTTTAGTGCCTCACTCTTATATCAGTTATCAGCCAAGGATCACCAGAAACAAACAGAAAAAAAAAAAAAAAAAAAAAACTGGGGAGACAGAGATAATGCAGGCAGCAGAGAAAAACCAAAATCCACAAACAGAAATGATAACCGCAGTTAAAGCTCTGATAAAAAGTTTGAAAGTAAGAGAGTAAGCACATCAATGAAAAATAGGAAAAGATTAATAAGAAGATTTGAATATATCAATCCAGGAAGTCAGCATCTGATGAATAAAAGTTACGGAAAGGGGGAAAAGAGAAAATGGAAGAAAGAACGTTATCAAAGAAGCAATAGAAGAAAAATGTTGAAAACCAAGGGATGTAAGCCACCAGCTTGACAGGGCTCATTAAGTGCCCAGTGCCATGGATTAAAAGGGCCTGCACCAAGGCATGGCATTCAAAAAGTTCTGAAGTGCAGGGATGAAGTAAGGATCTGAAAGGAGGAGGAGGAGGAGGAGGAAAAGAGAGCCTCTTACAAAAATGTGGAACAATTGCTCATCACATTTCTCAGAACAATGCTGGAAGATAGAAAACTATAAAGCAAAAGACTTAAAATTTCTCAATGAAAGCTATTTTTAATCAGGGTTCTAGGACCAGCTGAACTATTAATTAAGGGTGAGCATAGAATAAGGAGTTTTCAGACATGTAAGACATGTGAACACTACAAAAAAAAATTTTTTTTTTGAGACAGGTCACACTCCGTCACCCAGGCTGGAGTGCAGTGGCGTGATCTCTGCTCACTGCAGCCTCCACCTCCCAGGCTCATGATTCTCCCACCTTAGCCTCCCCAGTAGCTGGGACTACAGGCGTGCATCACCACCACAATTTTTATTTTTTTATTTTTTATTTTTTATTTTTTTAGAGACAAGCTTTCACATACTGCCCAAGCTGGTCTGAAACTCCTGAGCTCAAGCAATCCGCTGGCCTGGAGTACTGGGATTACGGGTATGAGCCACCACATACTGCCAGAAAGAAGTATTTTCTCATTTTTTTTTCAAAAAGTTAGCAGAGGAAAGCTCCCCTAAACTGAAGGAATAAGCCAAGAACTCTTGCGAACAAGGACCCCAGTGCAGGAGAGTGGCAAGGAGAGTCCAGGTGGACAGCTGGGTTGCAGGGAGCGGTGGGCCGGCCCAGGACTAGGGAACCAGGTGCTTGGATGCGTTGGCTGGTGTGGGTGGTGAGGTGAGAGGTGTCGGGCGTGGCTATTAGAAGGGCTGGGAAAGAATCAGCAATAGAAATGTAGACAGCTAGGCCAGTGAGAAAACAGGCCATTATTAATTCCAGAAAACGGTAAAAGCATGAGGAAAAGAAACTAATCAGATTACAGGACTTGAATTAGTAAATATTTACATAGCCATGACAACATAAATACAGATTATCAATTTAGTGAAAACGTATGCGCTCTAACTACCAGGAGCTGGCGGAGAGGCAGTGCGGGAGCCTCAGAGAAAGGCAGGTTCCCACTGCCCTGCCCTCAAAGCCGAGGGAGACGTCTCTCTCGGAGGGGCTGAGAAACAGCGTTTGGAACACGCTGGGCTGAGGTACGACGGGGAAGGCAGAGCAGCTTGAGGGCGTGAGTAGCTGCCTCTGGAAAGTGGAGCTGGGTTGGAACTGGCTGAGATGGGGATAATTTGAGGACTGTTGGTTTTCTTTCTCGGCCGATAGTTCCATTAGATTTTTTGAGACAACATGTTTGTATTACTTTAAGAAAAAGACATTAATGATCAGTAGGTATAATTAATCCATCCTGGCAGAGAAGGCACGGAGGCTCACCGAGTCTAAGAGGCTTGCGTAAGACCCTGGCATGGCCACCTCGGGAGGGAGCCGGAGCCCTCCACTGCCAGGCCACACTTGGTGCCAGTGACCAGAGCGTGACTGCAGGGAAGAGGAACACTGCAACCTTACCACACTGACTTTCAAGGGGCAAGTCCGCTTGACCCTCCAGCCCTGGAAGAACAGCTTTGAAAGGTTCCACCCATTTACATTATGGCTGGTGAAGTCAGCTGAGCTCAGAAGAAACGTATGACCATAATTTGTATTTATTTGATCCAAAAGCTTTACTTTCAAAGAGAGGGAGAAACATGGGACCAGGGGAAATTCTTCTCAGTGATCATGAATTCCCAGGCCACACAGCAGGGAGGACAATTTCCATAATATTCCACCTTATTCTGCACACGTTTCCAGGCAGCCTTTGATGCTGGGTTTAGAAAGCAACCCAGAGCCTCTTGCTTTAAACAAATCAGCTGCTCCCTGCCTCCCCTTCCCCACCACCTCCATCCCCATTCCCACGGAATTTTGCAACCTTAGCTCCCACGCTCCTCCCATTGCCTCCTTCCCAACCCAAATTCCAGTGGGGACAGCTCAACACTAGACTGTGGGGTTTGGAGGGTGCCAGGGTTCCTGCCAGGAGTGGGTTCACAGAGTGCACCAGCCATGGGAGTCCTCAGGCCGGTGGGAGACTTTCAAGTAAAAGGATGGTTGCAGAGCCGAGTGGTGTGAGACGCGCCCAGGCTCTCCCAGCCCCAGTTTAAGGTTCAGAGGCCTTGGCGAGGGCTCCGCCCCTCCATATCCGAGCCCTGGCCCACCTTCTGTCATGGCGTCTTCTCCCTGGCCCTACTCTTTTCAGCCTTGCCTCTTGCTTCCAGGCCTTTGTCCATGCAGTTCCCTCTGTCTGGGACACTCTTCCTTCGAGCTTCCCACGTGCAGCGATCCCGTTGCACTCATTGCTTGCAGTAGGTAAGTGTCTCCCTTCTAGGCTTTGAGTCTTGGAGGCTGGACTGGTTGTAAATTCTCTCTGAGCGCCCTGGGCACAGCGAGGGCTCCCCATAAAGTGCAAGCAGGTTGATGCCTGTTAAAGGAAGAAAGTGACAAATGTGACTTTGGGGCTTGGCAGCAGCAGTCCAGCCTCGTGCCTTGGACAAGCCACCTTCACCTATAGAGCGGCTTCTCACAGAGCTGTCTCACGCCCCAACCCTGCCTTCAGATCCACTTGGGGTAACTATTCCAAATGCAGATTCCTGGCCTCCTCCGAGAGCGTGTACCATTGGAAGCTCCTGCACCAGGGCTGCATTTGGGCTCAATGTTCTTCCCATAGGGCGATCGCCTTCCACTGGGCTGGTTTGCGTATCTGCAGCACCTAACCCCAGTCCCATGCGATTTCTGCCTGGGTACTCGCAGCGTGAAAGCATGCAGTGGCCTGTGCCTCAGTCACACAGTCATGGTGACTTCCCAGGTGTTTGTGGGGGTCGGGTCGGTGAATAAACAACCTCGGAGCTGGGAGGCGGCCTTGCAGGCAAGGACACTCGCGGGGCCCCACGGGGCACGGGTGGGGCCGAGCAGAGAGGCACAGGCCCCGTGGGACCTATCTCAGTCCGCAACTCCCACCCACGCCTCCACTTCCACACCAGCCGGGTGAGGAGGGCACCGCCACGGACCAACGGAAACGGGGGCCCAGAGGGCACTGGCAGGACTGGCCGCAAGTCTCTGGCAGAAGACAGGAGAGACCCTACTTCGTGGAAACTGAAATTGCCGTCGCAGCTCGCATCCCCTTGGAAACACTGAGCAGAAACGAGTGCGTCTAGGTCTCTGCAGCGGCAGAGCAGCTGCTTGGGCTGGCTCCTGGCGCCCCCTCGCGGCCGTTCCTTTGCCTTCCCCACTGGACCAGCAGCTGGGGGTGTGAAGCTCTGTGGAGTGGGGGGGGGGTCGGGTCCCGACGGGGGGGGCGGGGGGCCTGACAGGCTGTGGGGGCTGTCCCTGGTGGTGAAAGGGGCCAGAAGCCTTGATCTTCCCTTGGTGTCACTGTGCGACCTTCGACAAGCCCCTGTTCATAATAAATAAACCCAGTCGTCAGGAAAGATCAGAGCCGAAGGAACATTGGAGGCTGCTGATCCCCGCTGGCCAACACAGACCCCTTCCCTCACCTCCTCCTCCTTATTGCTGTCCTCCTGGTATAACCTAATTTGTAAAGGCTGCGCTGACACTCTCTTGTCTCTTCCTTCCCGCCTCATGGTCACCCAACACCCTTGTTCTCCTTAGTCCCACTTTCAGCCCACTCCCAGAACCCAGGCCCCCCGGCCTGTCCCTGCTTTCTTCCCATCCTCCGACTGCCTCCTTTTCAGGCAAACATCCCTGTCCGCAGACACCCTGCTCCTTAGGGCTCCACAGCACATCCGAGCGGATAGCACCCCCTCCATCCCCAATGCGGAGTGCCCTCCTGAGCTCAGCCCCAGGAAGCTGCCCCCGCCCCTCCTGCAGCTTCTCACAGACATTCCTGCTCAGCATCCTAAAACCCTTCTCCTACTTTCCTGTTCCAGCACGTCACCCACTTGGGCCAGAGATCCAGGCGTTGTCCTGATTCTTGGCTGAGACTCCCCTAAGACAGGGTCTCAGAGGCTCTGAATGGCACCTGGGTCTCCAGAGCCCACTCAGCAGACGGCACATCTCACCCCTGTGAGTTGGCTCCGTAGCTGGGTGTGCTGAGTCTCCCGGCAAGGGGGACAAAGTGAAACTGTGCCCTCCTGACCAACAGACAGGGACGGGAGCTGGCCCAGCCCAGGCCCCCCGTGGCCTCGCCATACCCTGTGCCTGCACTCCCTGGACTCCAGGCCTCTGCATATGCTGTTCCTTCTGCCTGGGACACCCTTCTATGCATTGCTAACGGCTTCTTGTTCCTCAACACCAAGGCTGTGTGTCAATTTTGGGAAAGCATTCGCCGAAGCCCAGGCTGGCAGCCTCTAAGACAGCCTATGATCCCATGTGACCTGGCCCCTGCCTCTCAGCCCCTGGGAGTTTCTATTAGCTCCTCAAATATGAAAACTTCATTCCCACCTCAGAGCCTTTACACGTGCCACTTTTTCTGCTGAGACCCACCTCTGTCTACCCTGTGCCCAGTTTCCACCCAGGAAATCTTCCCTGCCTCTTCTAGCAGACCAGGGGCCTCCCATGTCCCCCAGTCCCAGGCTCTCTGAATCCCAGCACTGGTCCTCGGGGGTCAGTCTGCACACATCTGTCTCCTATGGAAATAACACTAACCCTCCCCAGCACCTGCTCTCCCACGGAGGCCTAAGGACTTTGCATACATTCATCCTCCATCACATGTCATAACCCCATCGTTATCCTTGGTTACAGATGGGCAAGTGAGGGCCTATGTCCTCCATCCAAGGCCTGAGTCTAGCACATGGTCTGTGACGGGGAGGGCTTCCCGACCCAGAGCTCTGACAGAACAGACGCCTCCAAATCTGGTTTAAATGGAAAGCAGCCTCGGGCCACTCCCACCCCTGCCAGCCCTGGATGAAGGCCCGGCAGCCCCTTTTATGCTGTTTATTCTTTTGAACAAATTGTGAGTTTTACAAGATATGCAAGGCCCGTGGTGGCAAACACATGTTCTCATGGGCACAGGGCTGTGAGTGCAGCCGAAAGCCCCCCAGGCCCCTTCTGTCCTGCTCTGCTGCACCTGGGCCCCCTTGAGCAGGGTCACATCCTAGTTGCCACATGGACCACTCCAGAGAGAGGCCGCAGCTCCTGCACCCCACCCGGTGTCCCCTTCACACCCGTGGCTCCCACACTCACCGGTATGACCCCCTTCCACCTCCGCAGGGGCTGCAGCCTCACAGCAGCCCAGGAGAGGGCGCTGCTATCATTCCACTGGCAGAGAAGTGGCTTAGAGAGGGGAGGTAAATTGTCCAAGGTCGTGCGGTGGCTCACGCCTGTAATCTCAACACTTTGGGTGGCCGAGGTGGGCGGATCACAAGGTCAGGAGATCAAGACCATCCTGGCCAACACAGTGAAATCCCCATCTCTACTAAAAATACAAAAATTAGCTGGGCGTGGTGGCGTGCACCTGTAATCCCAGCTACTCGGAAGCTGAAGCAGGAGAATCGCTTGAACCTGGGAGGCGGAGGTTGCAGTAAGCCGAGATCAACACCACTGCACTCCAGCCTGACTGAGGGTGGAAGGGTGACAGAGCCAGATTCCGTCTCAAAAAACAAAAAAACAAAAACTTGCCCAAGGTCACACAGCTGGGGGAGACGCTGGGAATTAGAACTCAGGTCTCCTGCCTTCAAAGCTGGTGGTCCCCGCAATGACATCATCTGTGCCATCAAGGCGAGGAAAGCAGAAAGGCCTGTGTCCCTTGTGCCCAGAGTGTTGCCCTGCATTTACACTGAAAAAGCCGGAAGCCCCTGGAGGCAGAGATGCTGCATTCCAGGCCTGGATCTGCTCCTTGGGAAGTCACTCACCTCCCTAGGCCTTAGTTTGCCCTTCTGAAAACAAACGGGATGACCCTGTGCTCTGTGGTCCCCATGCTTCAAAGAGCGCAGCTTGGCTGAGTGGCCTCTGGCACCCTCACCCTTCCCAGTCACACCGCTCTGGATGGCGACTGTCGGTGAGAAGTTTCCTCGTATCCTCCTTCCACCACTATTGCAGGTAGCCCTCAGAAGCATCCAAAACAGCTGAGGATGTTTTAATCGAACAACGTATTCTCCAGCCAGAACTTTCATTTTCAAAATAAAGTGTCAAGTGCCCCATAAACCGTGAAACCATATAAAGACTCAAAATGAGGCAACCCCCTCTTTTCTGAAGGCCATGTTTGGGGAGAACTGCTTTCCTCATATTGAAGCACATGCAATAGCTGCCCCTCCTCAAGGGCCTAGTGGAGCGCTCTGGCCACTGGAGGCCTCCTTTGGGGCTCGGCCCACTTTGAGGCCTGGGGCATATTTGGACCTCCTTGGCACGGCATTCTAGGCCTTCCCCATCTGCTCTCAAACCAGTTCCAGCGCTTCTCTCGCCCCACCCTCTCACCCTGTGCTGCAGCCCCACCTGCTGCAGCCCCTCCGGGAGCCCCCAGGAAGACTTTGCCCTCAAGGGGACAGATGCTTGGAGGGGAGGGCTACAGAGCCCGATGGGTTGGGGCAGGCATCTGCAAAGATGCCATCAAGCCAAACCAGAATGAGGACGAGCCAGGTAAGGAGAGCATTCCTGGGAGAGGAAACAAGCAGGAGCAAAGGCCTGAGGTGGGGACGAGCTTAAGGGAATGGATGGTGGGCGAGACAGAGAGGAAGAGGAGTAGAAGATGGGGGGACAGGTGGACCAACAAGGACCTGGGCAGTAGCGTCCACAGCAGCCCTGCTCCCGCAGCATGCCCACATTGCAGAGGGAGAGCGTGGGAACCCTGGGATGCCCCCTGGAGCGGCCTGCAGCAGGGAAGGCAGCAGCACACGGCCACACCACACTATGCGGGAATGTGAGCAACGCCATATTCAGTGACTGCAGCCTAAAACAGCTGTTCGAAAGACCGTGTAGAAATACACATGGACGCAATGAAATCCAACAAGCAAAGCAAGCGCAGGAGACACGGGGATGAGGTGAGAGTCAATGGGGGCCCGATGGCTGGAAGTCAGATATTATCTGGGCCTGGACTTTGTCTGGAGTGATGGATGCATGGGTGTTTATCTCATTATTAAAAACAAACAAATAAATAAGTGAAGGTGGGCCACGCCTGGACCAATGATGAGTGTGTCTCATGTACCAACCTGGTGGGGGCCACATGGCCCCAAATCTCAAGGCCCAGGCCAAGGGTTAGGGGGTTATTTGAAGAGTAGTAGGGTCCATTGGTAGGTTGGGGACAGGGGACTGACCTGACATGTGGCATGTGGGACTAGTTACTGTCCCTCTGCAGCTCACAACGCAGATGCAGCCTCCACCCTCTGTGTGCAAGGGGCTGACCCCACGGACTGCATCTCCTGGCTCCTGCACTCTCTGGCTCCCACTAGGAGACCAGCAGGCAGGAGGTGACAGAATTTGGAATTCTCCTCTGAAAGATACATGGCTATATCTCGTACCACCTGCCAGTAAATAAGAGGCATGGCACTGGCAGGACCTCTGGACTTTGCAGGCTGCGTACAGCACACCTGGGGATGCAGCTCTGACCTACTTCCCGGGGAACTGGTGAGGCTGCCAGTTTTGGAGGGGCTCCAAGTAAGAAAGGGCATTAGGTCCAGCTCCAGTGCCAGCTGCCCTGACACGCGGGTCTGTGACCCAGCAGATGCAAGGGAGTGTGGAGTGTCTCGGGAAGGCTGGGTGGTGGGTGGGCCTGGAGCGCCCCCCAGTGTCACAGCACAGACCCCTCCGGCTTGGAGCCCTGAATGCTCTACTCATCAGCCGCTCTTCCGCATTGGAAAGGCAGCTCAGTCTGTCTTCTGGCCCTGGTAGAGACTGACCCCGATGGCCATGGGACACCAAACAGCTGTGTCCTGAGCTGCTGGCCATATGTCTTTCTGTTGCGCACCCACCCCTGCCCCCAACTACTCTCCTTTCTCCTCCCCAGCTCTGTAGCCCAGGAGGCTGACCTTTAGGGACTGCGTTAATGGTGGTTACAGCTCTCTGGCTTCTGGCAGGCTCAGCATTGAGGAGCCCCAGCGAGAGACTGGAGGGTGGGGGAGAGAGAACCTTTCTGCTCCGAGCACCTTTCCTGTAGGCTGTCCCTTGATAGGAGTCACAGCTGACTTCTCTGCAGGACTCTCTCTTCCTGGGTTTCACCCACTGCCCCATCCCCGTACCCCTTCAGGCCTAATGGTAAGGTCACTCTCTAGGTACCGCAGTCCCTCGTTCCCATTTCCTGTCAAATCTTTTTATTAGTTCCTTTATTATGTCCCCTTAAATTGTCTTAATTTGACTGTATTATCGATTTCCTGCTGTATGATGACACAAGGGCACATCATAAACCAGGTGTGCAGGCAGAGTTCTAACATGGCCCCAGGAGCCCACCTCTGGCGTACATGGCCATAGAATCCCCACTCTTTGAGTCTAAATATGATGGGACAGTCAGCACTACAGTTATATCATACAAAACTATCATAGCAGACTGGAGATTGTCCTAGCTTTGAAGAACAAGCTGCCTGTGTTGAGAAGGCCACATGGCTAGAACAAGAGGGTGGCCTCTAGGAGTTAGGAGTGACTTCTAACTGGCAGCCAGCAAGAAAACAGGTCTCGACTCCTGCAATTGTAAGGAACTGAATTCTGCCAACAACTTGTGTTAACCTGGAAGAGGACCCTGAGCCTCGGATGAGATTGCTGTTTTGGCTGACACCTTGATTTCAGCCTGGTGAGACTGTGAGCAGAGAACTCAGTTATGCTGCTACCCAGTTTCCCCAGTTTCTGACCTACAGAAACTGTGAGCTAGTAAATAGGTGTTGTAAGCCACTGCCTTTGTACCAATTTATGGCAATAGAAAATGGATACACTAGGTTTTATCTGCTCCTCCAAATCATAGAGTTGGGTGTGAGCAGCCTCGGCGAAAGGAGACCCTCCTGTGAGCAGCGGCACTCAGCATGCAGCATTCTTAGCATTTAATGGAAATCCATGCACAAAATTGGGCTGGAACAAGTCCAAAAGTTACAAGTAAATTATACGAACATCTGGCCTAGCTTCCCTCGAAACCTGCTCCTGCTTCTTTGCCATGTCTTTTGTGAAATTCCCTTTGACCAGTTAACAGAAGAGAAACCTCTAGAAGCCTGGCTTAGAAATGGTTGTGCATGATGTGCCACCACTAGCCAGAAACATGGAGGCTGCATGACAGCTCCACTTGGGGGCTGTCCCAAAAGACAGGGGCAAAAGGAGATCCTCCTATAGGCAGATAACTTCAACTGGTTCCTTCCATTGCCCACTTCAGTGGAAGGAAAGATAGCCTGAGCTATGGATTTGCATCAATGCATGGGCAGGGATTTATGGGTGCTCAAGGAATGGGAAAAAGATCGGAAAACTGGTGATAAAAAGGTAGGTATGTAGCTAGACCTCTCAAAATAGGCATACCAGCACTTTGGGAAGCCGAGGTGGGGGGATCGCTCGAGGCTGGGAGTTTCAAGACCAGCCTGGGCAACACAGAAAGACTCTGTCTCTACAAAAATAAAGAATAAATAAAAAATTTTAAATTAAAAAAATTTAAGGCACAGTATGGGAAGATATTCATGTCCTGCATAAATGCCCACCAGAAGACAATCATTGCAAAGGAGGCTCTCAATAATTAGGTGAACAGGAGGACCCATCCTGTGGACATCAGTTAATCTATTTGCCAGCTAGTCCTGTCCTTGCTCAAAGGGCTCATGAACTAAGTGACCATCAAAGCCAGTGTCTTAGTCTGCCTGGGCTTCTATGACAAAATACTACAGGTTGCGTGGCTGACATGACAGAAATGTTTTCCTCATAGTTCTGGAGTCTGGGAAGTCCAGGAACAAGGTGCCAGCAAGATGGGTTTCATCCTGAGGCTCTTTTCTTGGCTTGTAGGTGACCACCATCTGTCTGTGCTCACATGACCTCTTTGTGTACACCGGGGTGGGAAGGGGAAGAGAAAAAAGGGGAGAGAGAGAGGTGTTGGGGAGACAAACACACAGAAAGAGAGAGAGAGAATGCCTTCTGGTGTCTTTTTTTTTTTTTTTTTTGAGATAGAGTCTTACTCTTTTGCCCAGGCTGGAGTGCAGTGGTGTGATCACGGCTCACTGCAGCCGTGACCTCTCAGGCTCCAGAGATCCTCCCACCTCAGCCTCCTGAGTAGCTGGGACTACAGCCATGCCACCACACCTGGCTAATTTTCTTATTTTCTATTTTTTTTTTTAGAGATGGGATCTCACCATGTTGCTCAGGATGGTCTTGAACTCTTGGGCTCAGTGATCTGCCCTCCTCAGCCTCCCAAAGTGCTGGGATTACAGACATGAGCCACCCTGTCCAGCTGCCTTTTCTTTTAAGGACCCTAATCCTATTGGATCAGGGCCTCATTCCTATAGCCTCATTTAATCTTGATTAGTTTCTTAGAGTAATCTTGGCCCCATCTCCAAATACAGTCACTGTAAGTTAGGTCTTCATCATGTGAATTTGGTGAGGGAGACATGGGTATTCAGTGCATAACCATAGGGAAAGGCGTTTCTCACAGGCTTAACAACACAGACTTCCTTTCACCAAAGCCAACTTTCACCAACTGCCCACTGCTGCTGAGAGCCCAGGCTGCCAATCACACAGACCAGTGCTGCCCACTCGGCGCCATTCCTCAGGTCACCACGGTGACGGCAAGTTGATGACATGGAATGGTTTCCATCAGGAGGGGTGCTGCAATTCACCCCCAGGGAATCTGGACAGAGATTTGCCTTCTCTGCTGGATGTTTCTGCCAGTACTGCCGTCTGTGGCCATATGGAATGTCTTACCCATCGCCACACTGCAGCGCCTCCAACCCAGGGACTTAATGGATAGTGAGAGAAGATGGCCACAGGCTTGCACCTAGCAGCTAGTCTGAGGGATGGCGGAACAGCCTGCCGAAGCTTCTGCCACAGAACCAGTGGGGAGGCAACACCCTGTGAGGCAGGGCCCAGTTCTGGAGGAGGGAGTGTCCTTAGCCAGGGACCAGTACATTGTGCTGTCTTGTCTCCCACCATGAATGTCCCCAGTCTTTCTTTTCTTTTTCTTTTTTTTTTTTCCTGAGACGGAGTTTTGCTCTTGTTGCCCAGGCTGGAGCGTGATAGCACAATCTCCGCTCACTGCAACCTCCGCTTCCCAGGTTAAAGCGATTCTTCTGCCTCAGCCTCCCAAGTAGCTGGGATTACAGGCATGTGCCACAATGCCCGGCTAATTTTGTATTTTTAGTAGAGACAAGGTTTCTCTATGTTGGTCAGGCTGGTCTCGAACTCCCGACCTCAGGTGATTTGCTCGCCTTGGCCTCCCAAAGTACTAGGATTACAGGTGAGCCATCGCGCGAGGCCCAGTCTTCCTTTCTTAATAACAGCTTTATTGAGATGTAATTTACATGCCATGTAAATTTTCTTTTAAGAGTAGACAATGAAATGGGTTTTAGTTGTGCCACCATCACCACAGCCCCTCCTTCCTGTACTTAATAACCCACTTCTGGAATTCTTGTTTCCCATCTCTGCAGTGTGACAGATAATGATGGCGCTCTGCCCAGATTTCCCTCAGATTCTTCTTTTCCCACTGTTGGGTCCCCTAGTTTTGCTACATTTTTGTTTCCAGCAGCCACATGTGAGACTGTTTTTCAGAGAACATCCCTTGGACTCCCAGAGCCCGCCTGGTGCGCTGGCTCAGGCAGCTAGAGGTGGCTGGGAATTTACTTCACCACTGGGGCAGCCCTTCACCCTGGAGGGAGTCAGAGGCTGACAGCCAAGTTCCCCTGCCTCATGGCCACCTAACTCTCAGGGGTGCACACACGCCAGAGCTCCCGTGTGCTCAGGCTCGGGCTGAGGCCTGCCTGAACTTGGGCTCTTCCTGGGTTCTTCCCCTCCCCTGTCCTTCTTCCCCCTCTCCCTGACTGTTCTCCCCTGGGAGCACTTTCTTAATGAGTCACCTGTGCATGAAACTTCATCTCGGACTCTGCTTTTGAGGAGCCCGAACTCAGCAGGGTTGGAGGTCCTATTCCTCAAAGGCTTCCACCAGGAAACACAGTTGTGATGCCGTTACCTTAGCGAGTGGGGCTACTGTTGGCCACTCGGACTCTCTGTGCTATTGAGCTGACAGGCAAACAGTTACCACAGTGCCCTGGGTGGGTGAGCTCAACCACCATGCAGCAGCTGGGCTCCACTGACTGATGAGAGAAAGAGAGCTTTTCCTGGAACCTGCACGTCCACTGAGGTTGGGGAGAGGTGCTCCCACGTCCTCTAATCGCCAGGTGGAAACCAGCAGGCAACCAAGGCAGGCTGACTCGGGACTCAGGCCTGGCAGAGGACAAGAACCGACTCACCTACCAGGTACAGAACTCCCACCAGCCGAGGGGCTCCGAGTGTGAGGGAGCAAGGGATAGGTGCTGGAAGAAAGAAGCCGTGACTACTCACCTCTGCTCCATCAGCCACAGACCTGGTGACGACAGCCACTGCCTGAAGCCTGTGTTTATTGGTTGATTTCTTTCCCCCGTCTCCTGCCATGGAGGTAGGGTTCTGGTTTAGGCTCCGGGTGGGAGCGTGACTGAAATGCCATCGCTCCATGCTGACTGGGTGGCTGACGCACTCTGTGTCTCTGTCCCCATTTTGCAGACTAGAGTTTCTTGCTCTGAAATAAGGGCATTGAGCAGCAAAGGCGTGGACTGTGCTAGTCCTGTCTATCTGCCCCTCCCCAGCCTATTCTGCACCCTTCTCTGTCCTGTTCTTTGCCACATGCGGCTGAGCCAGGGCGTGTGAATAGCCTCGCCTAGGCCCCTTGGCCCTCTGCTGTCTGCTTGGGTCTGGACAGTGGATGGCACTAGCAGGAGACAGAGGGTGGGAGGAGAGCCGGGAGCACGGGGCCTTCTGTGTGCAGCGCTGCTTTTCCTGGCTGCAGCCACGTGTCTTCATGAGCACAGCCGCACAGGGCAGACTTTCCTCCCCGGGCTCCTGTTTGCTCTGGGCTCTGGGAACACTAGCTCGTCTCTTCGGCCCTGGGGTGGTCACGGGTTCCTGCTGCAGCATCTCTGAGGGCCCAGTGTCTCTTGTTGTTTCCCTCAACCCTGCCCACAACTCTAAGAGTTGATGAACTCTGATTAATCGAGAGATTGAATCTCTTGAACCTTCCAAGTTGGCCTGTTTCCTACCAAAACCCCTGCTGCCAGGACACCTTTTAGACATGCGGTCAGAGAGGCTGAGACAACAAAGGAGACGCAAGCCCGGCGCCCAGGCGAGCCCTCCCCACACACAAGACGGAGCAAGAGCATGGACCTGGATGAGCAGCCCAGAGGAGGAGCAGCCATGAGAAGAAAGGAGGGGTGGGGACCCAACAGCCAGAGGGCTGGCAGAGAAGGAGGAGGAGGATGGATGAAGGAGGAGCAGCCTAGGAGGCAGGAATAGGATGACAGGAGAGTGCTGTCTGAAGTCTAGAGAAGTGTGTGCAAAATGCAGCGGGAGGTCAAGGAAGCAGACGACAGAGAACTGACCACTGATTTGGCCACAGAGTTGTGGCTGGTGAGCTCAATCAGTGGGTGAAATGCAATCCTTACCCTTAAGAAGAAAGAAGAAGTGCACAGAAGAAACAAGGACAATGACGTCTTGAAGAAAAGTGCAAGCCACGCCTGGCAGCAAGGGAGAGAGAGCAAAGGAGAGCCAGCCTGGGCTTCTGGGGAGGCTCAGAACAGGCTCCGTGGAGTGGGGAAGAGGCCCCATGGGAGGGGTGACCCAGGCAGAGGGTCCTGTGCGAGCAAGGCCTGGAGGCATTTTGGGAAATTCGAATGCAATGGGGACAATGTGGCACAGAAAACCCTGATATGGTCAGCCGGACTGAAAGTTGTGTAAAGACTTTGATTATCGACCTTTGCCTCTCAATCCCCAGAACAGCGGAGAACCAGGGAAGGGTTTTATGTGGGGAAACGCTCAGATCTGGGTCTTCATATGCTCATGCTGCAATGCATGGGGACAGTATCTAGCTCATCCCAAGGGCCCCACACGAGGCCTGACACGTCCTAGGCACCTAATAAATGCTGCTGCCTCCGTGGCTAGAACATGGGCTGTTTCTGATGTTGCAGACGGTGGCTGACATCATTCCATGACTGATGTGAATATGCCACGGTAGTAAAAAAAAAATTTAGTCCAAACTGAAAAATTAAAAATGCAAGAGCCACATGTAGAAAAACACTGACCTAATTAAAGACTGATAATGGACATGGCTAGAGCTTCAAAACCAGGTATGTTTCATGCATCAGAACGGAGGGTTATGAGGCCTTGCTTTCCCACGCAAACAGGGGCTGGGGCAACTGTTCCAGCAAGTGGTGGACAACACTGGGAGGCGACTCAGTGTTTGCTGGTAACTGGATTATAGCTGGAAATTAATTGTCCATGAATTCGGAGAAACAGCCAAGCCCACGTGGAGTGTTCCATGGACTGCCTCTACTACCAAGAAGAAAGAAAGAGAGAAAGAAAGAAAGAGAGAGAGAGAGAAAAAGAAAGAAAGAGAAAGAAAAAGAAAGAAAGAAAAAGAAAGAAGGAAGGAAAGAAAGAAAGAAAGAGAAAGAAGAAAGAAAGAGAAAGAAGAAAAAGAAAGAAAGAAAGAAAGAAAGAAAGAAAGAAAGAAAGAAAGAAAGAAAGGAAAGAAAACAGACTTTCTGATTTCAATTAAAAAAAGAAAGATGAAGAAAAGACACCACCCAGCAGCTAATTACTCACAGGCCAATGCCTGTGCTAGCTCAAATGCAAGAGCTGACATGATAAAATGTTAGCATCTTGCGATCTGCTGTTAATAAAATGTAGCACAAAGGCACAGAGGAGTTTTACATCTGCTCACAGGATGCTACACAGCTCGGGGAGCCCTCCCCGGCCTGCCTACCCGACTGCTCGCTCACCAGGATGGGCATGGAACCCCTGGTCCTAGGCTTGGGAGAGGCAAAGGATGCTGCTATATGGAGTCTGGACAGTTCCAGAAGGGGTAAGAGGTGAGGCTGGAGCCTGCTTGCCCAGACATCCTCCGCAGACTGGCCAAAGGTCTACCATGAATGCAGTGGAATTGGCATGGTGGCCCTGCTTGTCAGGAAAACCTCAACAAGAGAAACATTTGGAAAATTAAGTTAGCAGTCATAGCGAAAGACTGGCAACAACCTGAACATCTCTTAGTAGGATCAAATAAGGGTGCATCCATTCAATGAAATACTGCACAGCTGCTAACCAGAATGAAGAAGTGAGGATCTTTAAGCTCTAATGCTAAAGTTCGTAACTGGGTCCTAGAGAGAATTAAGGACTCTTTGAACTAGGATGGTGGGAGTGGAAATCACAGCTTGTGTTTTCACTAACCTCTAACTGTAATTCAGTATATCCTTTAAATGTGAATGTAGGCCCCAAACCCCAGTAGAATTAGCTGTGACTTGGTCACCGATAGAAATCACAGATATTCTTGTCTCACTTTACGGTCGTTGCACGTATCTCAAAAGATCAATTACATCACCACTTTGAAACTATTAATAGAGATTAGACCCACGGTTAGACCTTGGTATTTAACGTGTTAGCCAGGAAGAACATGTATTACTAAGTGACAAATGTATTTCTCTATTTTGACAAGTGTATTAAACCTAATTGGTTTCTTCTGTAACCTTATGTGTTTTGTTTTATCCACTTAAATCACTACTCTAAGAAGGGGTCATTGGCTTCACCAGACTGACAAAGGGGTTCATGGCACGAAAAAAAGCTCAGAATCCCTGATCTGGTGTTAACGAACATAGTGACATGCAAACGGTGTGGATCATATGCCACTGTACGTGTGTTTGTTCAAAACACAGGTCAACAGAACGCAATAGAGAACCCAGACATAGACCCACATAAATCCGCTCAACCGATTTTTGGCAAGGCACCAAGCAATTCAGTGGAGGGCTCCATGGTGCTGGAGCAACTGGCCATCCATGGGCAAAAAAAGGGACCTCAATCTGAACCTCATACTCGATACAAAAATTAACTTGAATGTGAACTGTAAAAAACTGAGTTGGAATACATGGATGGATCTTATCAATGTCAATATTCTGTTTGTGACATTGTTCGTAGTTCTGTACAGTGTTACCACTGGGGGGAACTCGGTAAATGGTATATAGGATTTCTCCGTATTACTTCTTACAACTGAGTGTGAATCTCTAACTACCTTAGAATTAAAACTTAATCTAAAAAAGCTTTTATACATATCAATAATCTCTGGAAGGGGACACAAAAAAGAGGGATATCTCTGAGGGAGGTAAATGAGCACGAGTAACAGAGGTGGGAAAAAATATCTGTTCCTTGCTCACACTTATAAATTGTTTATCATGTTTGTGCATGATTTATATTTGTAATTAATTATGTTTAAACAAAACAAACAAAAAGCCTGGAGAAAGATGGAGAAATAATCATGAAAAGAAACTATCCTAGTAAAAATCAAAACTATTTCCCAGGTTACATTTGAACCAAAAGCACTAATACTGAAAAATTTTCCACCTACTTTGTGAAAGGGTTAAGGCTTAAACTTTAATGTGCTGTTAATACTCATGTTTTTCAAAAAATCAACTTCATGTTTGTTTGTTCATCATTTTCAAAATGAAATTAAAGGATTTCGAAATTTTTAAAAAATGATTTCATTCCTCATGTAGGACCTAAGCTAGTTGTTCTTTCCTTTTGGCCTGTCCACACCCACTGAACCCCAGCTGGGTATCAAGTCCTGGGGGGTGCCATGTCCCCAAGACTCCCTCTCAGAGAAGCAGGAGAGCACAGGACAGCTAGGAAATCAGCTCCGCCCTCAGGTGGAACTTGAACTTGCCACTTACGGACAGGCCGACTGAGAGAAAGAATCTAATCTCGGTAGGCCTCAGTTTTGCCATCTGTAAGATGAGGTACTTGGTGCCTGCCTGAGACAGGCTGTGCAGGAAGCATTCAGCACAATGCCTGGCGTGGGGGGAGTACCAGGGAGTAAAGAGCCACAGCACGGGGCCTTGGTCATTTCTAGCCTCTGATATGGTCTCAGAAAGGTCACTGCCTTCAACCATCCGATGACACAGGTGCCGTCAAAGGCGGTGTTTCACACATGTGCTCCTGCACCCTCAGTGCACCACGGAGGCAACGTTGCCAGAGGACAAACAAGGCTTGGAGAAATCACACAATGAGCCCAACAGCACATAGCTAGGAAAAGAAAAGGCAAAAGAGCGGGGTCCAAAGATCCCAGCCGTAGCCAAGGAGAGGAGGCCTTGGCTCACACAGCGCCCCAGGAAGAGGGGCCTAGGCCAGGCCCACCAAGACCATAGTGCCCAGCAGTGGAAAGAGCTGCGAGAATCTCCAGGACTGCAAAGAGAGGACCTCATCCCCCTCCCCACCAGGCCTTGAGGTCACATTTTGTCTCCAAGAGGGAGCAGAGCACCTCTTCCCCACTCTCCTCAGAACAGTGGGCTGGGTGTGGTGGCTCACACCTGTAATCCTAATACTTTGGGAGGCCAAGGCGAGAGGTCGGCTTGAGCCCAGGAATTCAAGACCAGCCTGGGCAACATAGCCTGCATCTCTACAAAAAATTTAAAAATTAGTCAGGCATGGCAGCGTGCCTGTAGTCCCAGTTACTCTGGAGGCTGAAGCGGGAGGGATGCTTAAGCCTGGGAGGTTGAGGCTGCAGTAAGCCATGATCACATCACGGCACTCCAGCCTGGGTAACAGAGTGAGACCCTGTCTCTAAAAATACTTCTCCCTACCTTGCTCCATCCTGGCCACAAGAGCAAGCATTCTGCTAATCTCAGCTCATATAGTGGGGCTCATGGTGAAGCCCAGGCCACAGCAGGAGCTCAAGCAGCAGAGATGCTGAAAATCTCTGGCATTGTGGGGTGTTGTACCTGAGACCCTGAGGGCTCTTCCCACTGCCTCACCGAGATGCCAGCTTTAGGATTCCCTTGGGGCCTTGCATGCTATGGTGGGCGGGCAGTGGTTGAGGAGGTAAATGCCCTTAGGCTGCACTCGCTATACTGTGCCTGAATTTGCCCAGAAACTAGGGCGCATCATGGGTTCTGTGTTCAAAAAAATCCCAGGATGGTAACTCAAAGCAAAATGTGTATTAAAAACTTCCTAACTGGTGCTCAGGGATGCATGTTGCCCTCTGCACACCCTTGTCCACACTTCTATTATACCAGGGGCTCTGTTACAAACAGTGTGACTTTGAGCAAATCTCCATCCGTGTGTGTGCCCCTTTCCTTTATAGAACAGGGATGACGGTGCATCCCTTACATGGGTCATAGTGAGGATTAAACCAGGGAAGGAGCGCAGGGCTTGGCACAGAGTGTAGTTTCAATGAAAGCTGACTTTCTGACCCCTGCGTAATGTCCCAGCAAACAGAGCAAAATGTAAGGCAAAAGATACTGCAGTAGGTGGCCAAAGGCTGGGCAACTGAACCCTCTACCCGGAAGCCCACACATGCCCTGGATTCATGCATCCATTGGCAGCATGCACTGGACTAGCCACGGCCAAGTCTCACACTGGGAGCTGGGTACAGAGACTAACGAGCCCTTGCCACTGCCTCCAGGAAGACCCCGGGCCTGTGGGAGGGACATCTACTCAGTGGGGTCAGCGGCCTTCACTTAAGGCCCCAGCGGGCAGAGCTCCTAACCCAGGCTGAGGCTGAGGCCTCGTGTCCTGAAGAAGCCGTAGCCGGAACTAAGTCTGAAAGGACAATAGGTGAAGCTGGGAGAAGTCTAGGCAGAGGTCTCTCCACGCACAAAAGTGCAGAAAGGAAAGAAAGTACAGGCAGGGGTGCGCAAAGAAGATTCGATGGAGTTAGTGATCGCACAGCCCAGCCTAGTGGGAAATCTCGTCTCTGGGATGCACTTCAAGCTCGCCGCTGCAGAAACCTATTCCTCCAGCCCAGGGAACAGAGGCGTAGCGACCGGCCCACGCGCTCCTCCGGAGGTCCGTCGCTAGGCAACGGGACTCGGCCCCGCCCACAACTGCTGCCGTCGCGCCCTCTCCGGGCGGCGCCCTGCCAGTGCACCCGACGTCACGGAATGCCGGCTGGTTGCCTTCCAGAACATTCTCCTGTCCGTCCGGAATGAAGACTGCTGCCCCTGGGGTGCCAGTCTCTCGGTTTTCCATCCTTTTCTGCCTGGACCTGGACGACCCCACACCCTCCAGGACCTGGGATGGGCCAGCCAGCGAGGGAAAGGCGGGAGAGGCTGGAGAGGCCAGCAGGTAGGTTCTTATTTTTTTATTTATTTTAAGACAGAGTCTCGCTCTGTTACCCACGCTGGAGTGCAGTGGCACAATCTTGGCTCACTGCAACCTCCACCTCCCAGGTTCAAGCGACTCTCCTGCCTCAGCCTCCTCAGTAGCTGGGAGTACAGGTGTGTGCCACCATGCCCAGCTAATTTTTGTATTTTTAGTACAGACAGGGTCTTGCCATGTTGGCCAGGCTGGTCTTGAACTCCTGACCTCAAGTGATCCGCCCACCTCAGCCTCCCAAAGTGCAGGGATTACAGGCATGAGCCACTGTGCCCGGCCAGAAGGAGCAGGAGGGAGCCACGGAAGGTTTGTGTGCAGGGCAGCAACATGAACAGACCTGGTTTTTCAGTGCTCATGCTGTTGCTGCTGGAGGCCTGCCTGGAGGAGCTGGGCATTCAGGGAGCATGGCTTGGGCTGGCTGGAAAGGCTACAGGGAGCAGGGTCTGACATCTACCAGGGTAAGTAACCGTGGTGAGCCAAGGGGAGCAGGAAAGGGCAGGCTGGGTGCTCACAATCTGGGGTTCATACTGGGCAGAATGGAGGAAGGCAGGCCTCCCATCCTGAAAACCAGTAAGCCAGGGGACAGCACTGAGACAAGCCTCTGGCCCCATTTGGTCTTTTCACCCCAGCAGGTGCTTCTGAGGCTCCAGGAAATATGCTGACCAATTTCTGGAGATTCATCAGCTCCCAGGCCTACAGAAGAAATGAGAAATCCTCCCATCCTGGAGTCCTGTGGGCATGAACCCCTCCAACAGGACATTACTCTTTAAGGCCAAAGCCTCCCATCTCCCCACAGGCTAACTAAACATCCCATTTCCTTGCATTGGTCTGGAATAGTTGTGGTATCTATATGGCCACAGAGACTGTTTCAGACTTCTCTGTGTGCTGATCAGAAACAGGAAAACAGCTTTATTTAAGTAATGCAACGTGGTTGGAAAGTCTTTCAAAATGTGGAGTCTAAGATAAAACTTCAAGTATAATGAAAATGTAGGGTTACCGATCCAGCCCCACCCTGCTGTACTGGCAGGTCAGTTCGATTAGGGATGGTGACTGATGTCAAGTGGAACCAGAAGGCATGTCTTCTCCCACCCTCTCAGGGTCCTGCAGCACTGTGGCCCCAGGGGGAAGACCAGCACTGGCATTAAGTGATAGCTTCAGCCCCCAAGCCAGGCTAGTCCCAAATCACTGCATCATCTTATCCAGGCTGACCTGCAGGCCTCAGGCCTCAGCATGTCCAGTCTGCCCTGCTGAAAGCACTCTTGTGCCTGTAAAGCAATAACTGAAAAATTCCCATGACAGTGCTTGCCTCGAGTGCCTTCCAGCAGAGCCCAGACCCTGGGCGCCAGTCGTCAGGCTGACGTAAGAGAATAATTAGGATATCACTTCTCAGTGATCGCCCTGCCACCTATCCCAGGACTTAGGAGGATGCCTGGACATTTCTGCCCATAGGCAAAAGAGGAAGTAAAGTTGGCCTGCTCTCTTGGGTGCCAGCCCTTCTCTCGACCGAGAACAGGACACTGCCCCGACCCTGGAATCCTTCACACTAGGTCCCCATCCTCTGCATCCTTACTGGGAGTACCCGTCTGTCTCTTTTCCACCTAATTATTGCCCCTTACAATGTGGTTGAGGCCCTGACTCCTGCAGAAGGCTTTCTCTGACCACTTCCCACAGACTCCCTCCCTCTCTGTTCTAGTATTAATCCCATAAGACTCTCTTGCCTCTCCCACTAGATGTCATGCTCCTCATGGGCAGAGCTGGGAATTGTCAGGTTCTGAATCTAGTAGGAGACATAGGATGTTTTTTTAAATGAAAGTATAAATGCAACCAAGGTGAGAAGTCCAGGACCCTAAAACAGAATGGAATCAAGTTCTGTTTTTTTAAATGCATGTTCCTGCGCAGGTACTCTGAAAGGAGCTGGAGGAGGTAAACTCAAAGACATCTTTACATTTTGTGTGTCTGTATCAGATTTCCTTAAAAGGTCTCCACTGCTTAAAAATAACAACAGTAATGATAGATAAAGTAGTCTATTAGCCTGGCCCAATCCTCTCACTTGATAAAGTGGGGGAGGCAGAACAGGGAGGGCCTTGCCTAAAGCAAGTGCATCAAGGCCACCCACAGGCCACAAACCCAGACCCCCCAATCTCCCCAACGCAAGCTCCTGCCAACACAGCCTTCCACCAGGATCGAAGAGAGAATAAGCTTCCACAAGGATTTCCATTGCTCATTTTATTTCAGTAGCCAACTGTCCCCAGAGAAGAAACTGCTCATGTCACAGGTGATCAGAAGCACCATTCTATTCCCTGGAGACTGCCTCAGTGCTTATCAACAGCCTACTTTTGAAGTTGGCAATCACTATAAAAACATCAAATAGTCAAACTAATAAATTTTTTAAAACCAGAAACAATGCCCATAATGGCTGAAACTTTATGGAGGGGAAATGAAGTAGCCCCAGCAGCCAGGATGCTTGCTAGTAAAGCCCCTTGGAAGAGGGGTAAGGGGCTGTGGCCTGGAAGATGTGGGAGACAGAGCAGCAAGGCAGGACGCTGCAGAACCTGCTGTCAACGACCCTGGACCTGGCTGCTGGCTCCAGCCACCTGGATGAACTGGAATGTTGATGTCTGTGGTCCCCCCAGTGCCCTGGAGGACCAGGCAAAGGCAGCAGAAGGCTGAAATAGATGGTGCCTCCTGTGCTGGAGTGGGGCCTGAGGAAATCAAATATTGCCTTAGGGCTTATTCCAATAAATGGCAGTGCAACCCAAGAACAGTTAAATTCATTCCTAAATGGGAGCTTCTCCCAGCCGCCCATTCCTCAGAGCCCTAGCCCTCCCCTGGTAATGGCTTCCTCCACATTCCTCTTCAACTGCACAGCGCAGGACTGAAAGAAACTTAGAAATCACTCTCCCTCCTATCCTGAACTCGGAATCAGTTGCTATCTATGCCTATCAACCTCCTTCCTCCCCACATATCACTTAATGCAGACAAGAAAATCATTGCTGTCACCCCCAATGCCCCACTCTGCTGGCCGGGAGGGCAGGCCTGGGGCCTATTTGGACTGCTCCTGAGACGATGGCTGGCTGGGCTCACCCGGTGGCACCTCTGCATCCTGGTCATCTGTGAAGGACAAAGAAGGTGGCTGGATTTAGAAAGAGGGCAAACTACAACTACCTATTTACAGATGAAGATTTTCTTTTTTTTTTTTGGAAAGAGAGTCGCACTCTGTTGTCCAGGCTGGAGTGCATTGGCACAATCTTGGCTCACTACAGCCTCTGCCTCCCAGGTTCAAGCGATTCTCCTGCCTCAGCTTCCCAAGTACTGGGATTACAGGTGTCCGGCACCACGGCCAGCTAATTTTTGTATTTTTAGTAGAGATGGGGTTTCCCCATGTTGGCCAGGCTGGTCTTGAACTGACCTCAGGTAATACACCCACCTCGGCCTCCCCAAAGTGCTGGGATTACAGGGGTGAGCCACTGTGCCCGGCCCAGATACAGACTTTTCCATAACCCTTTCTCGTCACTCCCAGCCCCAGGGGATGGTGAATTTTCTTGAACTTGTTAGGCATCAGAAACCTGGAATCCTAGCTTGGCTATGTGATTGAGATTCAAGTTCCAGGTCTCACTCTACCCTTCACACGCTGGGAGGAATCAGCAAGATACTCCACAGCTGAACCTCTGCTTCCCCTTCTGTAAAACGAGATCTATCCACCTTGCAGTGGCAGCATGGGGACCAAGTGAAACAGATAGCAGTAGGCCATTTTCACCAATGCCTTCATCCCTCCAGGTTCTGTTTAATCCTCAGAATCTTCATGAGGTAGGGACCATTATTAGTCTGCTTTTACATATGATGAAACTGGAGCACAAAAGGGTGAATGAGCTTACCCAAGTTACACAGCTGGGCAAGTGCTGGAGCCAGGACTCATACCCAGGCCACCCGGCACTGGGGCCAGTGGCCTTCAGCCACATAACAGTGCCTCTCCAGCTACTGGATCTAGGCACTGCACACACAGCAAGTGTATAACAGGCCTGTTTCCTCTTCAGTAAAGTGGGGATACCACCAGACTTCCCCAGCTCATAACATGGTCTGACAGTCATTTTAAAGGCCTAGTTGAGTTTGTCAGTTCTTTCCAAATCACAGGAGCCCCAGGGGAAGACTGAAAGGAAAAAAGTCCTAGAAGCTTGAAAGCTCCAAGGGCCCTCAAAAGAAAACCCAAAACATTTTCACATCCAAAAGTTTCCTCGACCTTCACAGCAAGCTAGTAAAGGGGCCCCTTTTACAGTTGAAAAGCCTCAGTGCCCAGGATCATCCAGTGCCCCAGTGGCAGAACTTGTGAAGGATAGATTCTCTAGCTCCTGGTCTGGCTCCCTCAGAGTGGCCTGGGGCAGAGGCACAGCCCTACCACACTGGCTCCTGCCACTGCTCCCCAGTCTAGTTAGAAAGGCCTGGCACCTCTGGTCTTCCAAACGTACCATACGCCTGCTGTCCTCCACAGCTCTGCCCACAGAGCCAACAAGGTGAGTGCACAGGCACTGGATGGACTGGGAGCAGGACTGAGAACTCTGTTCAAATCCCAGCTCAGCCATTTAAACCTACAAGAACTGCTGGGGCCTGGTTTCCTCACCTGGAATCCCATTCCCACCTCCCTTAGATCTGTGCTTATGGGGACTGGAGGAGGGGTTAAGAAAGAGCTCATCCTAGGGCTCAGCATCTTTTAAATTCCATGTCCCTTCTTTCCACAGCTAATCTCTCTTCAGATTAGGTACCTCTTCCTCCAGAAAGTCTACCTGGTTCTCCTGGAAGCTCACTCACCAGTGTTCTCTTTTTCAGTATCAATCACGACGGTCAGTGAGAAAGATGATGGAGGTGGTGGTGGCGGTGGTGGTGGCGGGGGGAGGAAGTGGAGGGCAGAGAGGTATCCTGGTGGGAGGAACTGGGGCTGCGGTGGAAGCGGTGGAAGAGGTGGAAGGGGCGGCAGTGGTGGCGGTGGCGGGTAGTAGCTTGGCTGGATGTCTCCCACTGGTTCTGATGCCTGCGCAGCACACACAGCAGAGAGGCAGAGAGGGGAGAGAGTTAGCCAGATGGGCTGACCAAACATAGCTTTCATCCCTGAAGTTGAGGACTCCTGATGGGCTAGATGCACAGCTCCAAACACACAGGCACAGGGCACTTGGAAGGAGGCAAATTATTGAAGGCAAGAAGCAACACAGGCAACCTCAGATAAGCACGGGAACAGCTGAGTGGTCACAGTGACTGAGCTCTTCTGTATATGCCAGGGGGATTGTGCTGGGGTGCTCACGAACGTAGGAGGGGGGTTCTATTACTAGCCTTGTAATGATGAAAAACAGGTTCAGTGAGATGAAGCTACAGGCCCAGAGCCCCAGAGCTGCTTTGTGGTAAGGGCAGAACTGGATCCCAAGTTGGCTGACTCCACAGCCCACTCAGCTGACTGTGCGGCACTGCTCTGCACTGGGGAAGGGTCTGAATGCATCCCAACTCCACAGGACCCCCTGTCTGGCACATGTGGTGACTTAAACTCAAGTGTCAGGGGACCTCTGGGAGAAGATATTGTCAATATAGGTGTAGTGCAGCTATATCTGAGGCAAGATATGCTGGTGACTTCAGACAAGTGGCCTCACTGACCAACACTTGCTGCTTCTGTTCCTTCTTCAAGGGATGGAATCCAACCCCTTACCACAGCACAGCGCTCCATCACAGGATCTGGAGGGGGATGACTACACAGCTCTGAGCTTAACTGAGAAAGACACGAATGTCCTAAGAAATAATACTGAGTTTTGGATGTAGTTCCTGTCATTTACTTCTCAATGCTTCAGAGCAACGCTTCCTGAGCTGAGTTTCAGGGAGCCCTGGTGTCCTACAAGGTATTTCTTGGTACTCTTAAAAGTGTTATTTGTTAAGTTAGTTTGAGGAACCCCACATAGTACTCCCCACATTAGTGGGTCACACATGAGTATATTAAAGGCTCAGAAGAAGCTGTAAAAATCTCCTTAGATTAACCCAGCATTTCCTAACTTCCTTCAACCACCAGGAAGGGGAGAAAGCCCACTTTTAAGCACCTACTATGTGCCAGATCCTGTGCTAGGTATTTCACATGCATCGCCTTATTTATTCTACTTAGGAGCCCTATGAAATAGGTCCTCCTACCCCCATTTTACAGACCAAGACCGAGTGAGGCCCTCAGAGGTCAGGTAACTGCCACGGAGCACGTGGTTGGGACAGGACGGAGGAGGCAGGATTGAACCCTAGGTCTGTCCACCTCCAGGGCCTGTGCTGTCCTGTGAATAGGAAGGCAGAGGAAGCCAAGCAGCAGCAGGTGGGGCAGGGACAAGAACGAGGAGGAAGCTGCTCTGGGGAGTACCTCCAAGCCTCGGCAGGGGGCAGCAGGACAAGGATGAAAGTGATTCAGGGGCCTTTGGGTTTGAAACAGCTCACAAATCAACGCCTGATCCTCTCTCCAGACGAGAGAGGGTGGAAGGGGGATTATTCGTGCTTTAATTCCAAGCTGCCCAGCCAAGTGTTTCCCTGGATCATAGCTCCTGCCTGGGGCCTGTGGTGGCAGCTCGGGCCCAGATAAACCAACTGAGATCACACTCTTAACAAAGGCCGTCTGGCAGGCCTGTCAGTCAGAGCCCTGCCCTGGACGCTAGGCTCCAGGCTTCTTCGTGAGCAGACGGAGCATGCTCTACTTGGCCAGAGGCCCTCTCTTTGTGTGGAGGGTGGAGATGCCTGGCTCTCCCTGGGCAGTGCCTACAGATGTCAGGCAGGCAGCAGTGGTGGTGTAAGTCAAGAGCCAGGTGTGTTCTACCTCTATGAAAGAGGGAGGGGCAGTGGATAGCAACTGGGCTCCAGAGTCAGGGCAGCCGAGGTGCACGCCCTGGTACCGTCACCAACCAGCTGTGTAACTGGAATCCCAGTCTCTCTCTCACCAGTTTTGTGACCCTGGCCAAAGGCTTAGCTTCTCTGAGCCTTTTTTCTCGATGCTACAGTGGGGTATAACACCTACCTTGAAGGTTCAGTAGGCACCCTGGAATTATCAAGGCCAGTGGCTTTCAAACTTTCTTTCCTTCAATCAATGGAAAATGATTTTTAAGTACAAATTTACAACATCTAAGAGAATGCTGCTGCCGCCAGGCTGAAGCAGGAGTGAGGACCCGGTGACCTGTGTGCCTGACCTGCCCAGGCACAGCTCGAGCCCCGCTGGACAGGCTCCATGCTGTGCAGCTAATGACTTTCATTAGGGAGGAAGGGGGCTTTTAGCCATCCTAGTCTGGAAGGAGCTGATAACCAAGCTATAAAACTCAATCACACTTGCCTTGCAGTACACACCACAGGGGTGACCTGACGTTACACACTCGGCACTCAAAATTCCCAGCTCAGTGAGACCACTAGCTAGCAACTGACTTTTATTAATCTTAAAAAAGGATTAAATTTCATTCTCTCAACAGGTATTTCCTAAGGTGTTAGGTGTTTGGGGGAAGGGTTCCGTATTTTTCATCACTCAGCTCAAACGCCACCTCCTCCTGAAAGCCCTCTGCAGTCTCAAGTGTGCTATCTGTGGGCAGGGAGCCTACCTCTGGTCCTGGCTAAATTTTGTGGTCCCAGGAAGTGATATTCCCTCTCTGGAGGCCAGCAAAATGAAGGGCCCTTCTAGCATCAGCACGAGTCAAGGCAAGTGCAACCCAGAAAGCCCAGAGCGTTTCAGCCCACAGCCCTGAAAAGCACAGGCCACAGTCCAGGCTGAGTGGTGCAGACGGGTCCACACATGTATGCTCCCAGACACACATTGTACCTGGGCAGTGCCTTACCCTCCACCAGCACTCATGAGCTGGCACGGAGTCGGGTACACAGTTTATGACAGCTGGCTTCCTGGGACTGAGGATCCATCAAGGCAGCAGGGACAACAGGGAGGAGGAAGAAGCTGGCAAGGAGTGAGGGGTGAGACTCACCAAGCCTCCGCCTAGGTACTGGCTGCGGGACACATGCCGGAAGCCCTGCTGCAGGGGGATGCCAGGAGGGGCGTCCGGGTAGCCCAGCGGGAACGGGCAGTAGGGGTGCATGCTGGAGCCGCCGGGGTACTCAGGGCCCAGCGGACGGTCCGGGTTGATGCTCAGATGGCGCCCTACAGGAGGCAAGCAAGGAGGGAAGTGTTACATACCGCTGGGAGAAGATTCCGCAGGGCGGCCCAGGGTGGCGGGGTCATCAGCGCTCCGTCCACACACAGACAGCCCGCCCCGCCCTTCCTTCCGCTGGGCCCTCACTGGGTCTCTATCCTCCAGCCAGCCCCGCTGCTCTGGAGAGTCCTCTGCAAGGCCACCGAGACCGCTGTGGCCGGGGCCGCCTCCAGACCTCACCGCGCCGTCGGCCCGCAGCCCCCAGCTGCCCTGCCCGCCGTCAGCCCGCACTCTGCCTCCTCAAGTCCTCAGTGCCGAGCTCCTCCTCCTCCGGGTCACAGCGAACCCGGCCATGGCTCGAGCTCCGGACACCGATTTGTGTGACTCTTTGATCAACCTTGTCCCTCCCATAAGGACAAGGTCCTTGAGGGGTAGAAATGTGACCCCCGTCCTCCATCACGAATGCCTGGCTCATGGTTCCGCTCAGCCCTGCTTGTCTGTCGAGATGGGACAAACAAAGGTGGCTTCTCAGAAATGCGGTTTTAGGCCTGTGTCCCCGTTAGATGGGGCGTTTCCTGGGGACCTTGATTTTCCTGGATAGCCAGGAGCTCGCCCAGCGTAACAGGGCGAGTGCCCCCGGCCCCCTGCCTCGGCCCAAGCCCGTCCCACCACACGGCCATGGGGAAACACCAGGAAAACGCATCCACACCAAACCGTGCGGCTTTTAAAGCTGCAAATGTACATGTAACTTGAAACTGCACTTCAATACCATAAGCTCCAAGACGCAGGGAACAATGTAATTTACGTACAAGGTGAGGGGAGAAAAGGTAACATCTCAACAAACCAGCTGTCCTTTCAAGTGGAACAAACGGTCTCACCTCACCCGCACATGAGGAAAAGGCAGAAAAGGGGCGCAGGCGCACTGGGCCAGGGCCGGGGAGGAGCCTTCCGACCGCACAGGGAACAGGGAAGGAAAACTGCGCAGGCGCAGTCGTCCTTGCACTAACCGGCAAGCAGGAAAATTCTGGAATTCTGGAGGCTCGTCCTCCAGCCCAAGGAAATGGCGGGAAGAAGTGCGCAAGCGCAGTGGGACTGGTCTCCTAGAGGCCTCCCCACAGAGGAAGAAACACTGCTAAGTCGACTGGACGCCATTTTGTTATTGTATTCTAGAATGGCCCAAACTACAACTAACTGTTAAAACCCTCTGAACTGCCCATTCCTTTTCTTTTTTCTTTTTTTTTGCGAAAAGGTACCCAATCTAAATCCCTGTTCTAAGAAGGGTTTCTCGAAGCAGAATGTCTGCTACCCATGGAAAGCATTCTCCCCACCCTGAATGAACCCCTACACAAGCTGCCCATCCAGGCTGGCCTGGGCTGCCAGCTCCGGGAGCCAACCGCGGGACCAAGGCCACGACTTACCAAAGTCGGCGAACGGCGGGTTGGATACAGGCCGCAGCGGCCTGCGCAGGTCCAGGAGGCCGGGGCAGCCTCTACCTGTGGTCTCCGCCCCGAAAGGGGGTCCCGCAGGACTGGACATCACCACGGCGGCTTGCTCGCTCGGCCCCACGTGGCCGCGGCCACCCAGAACGGGTCGGAAGGCGCTCGGGCCGGGGCTCCAGCCCCGCGGGGGCAGATCGGAGACGCAAGCTGCCACACGGCCCTCGGGTCCCGGCTCCGCGTCTCCGGAGAGGGTCCCCGGAGGCAGTGGGCGGAGGCCTGGGACAAGGATGGGGTTAGGGGCGGCGGCCGCGGCCCCGGAGGCCTGCTCGGGCCCCTGCACACACTGGGCCGCCTCCTGCTCCTCCTCGGCGGCCTCCCTCTTGAGCACCTTCTGTGCGGCCATGATCTTCTGGCGTTCGGAGATCAGGTAGCACTTCTCGCAGAGGCACTGCTTCCAGCGGCACTTGCCCGCGTGGCCCTTGACGGGCACCAGGAAGCCGTGGTTCCTGCATCTTGAGCACTTAGGGGTGCGCAGCATCTTGTCGGCCATTCGTAGGGTCAGCCTTCGTAACACAACCACCACCTCTGAAAGCTGCAGAGCAAGTGGCGCTGGAATGAGCCGCGCCCCACAAGTCCCTGGTTCTGGGGACATTGGATACACTTGTAACAAAGCGGCACGCAGTGTCCCGGGAACTGCAGCAAGAACCTTGCATTTTCCCTCCTTTCGGGGGGTGCACAGTTTGGAGAGTTTCTGTGCTTTGGGTAATTAGATGCAATGGATTAGACTGAATAAATTCTGCATGGGATGCTAATGCATGTATGTCATTTAGGGTATCTGAAACCTTAGGCATTTCATTTTCCAAACTCTGTTCCCGCCATTGACGGAAAGGTGGAGTGATATTCAGTAATCCACATATTTAAAACTCAGGAGGAATGTAGCTCTCGGGAAGAAACCCATTCCAGTAGAAAAGCACTGTAAGAGGCACACCGTATTTTTCCTCCCCAAACCTTCTGCTTCTGTGGCATTTTACTTCTCTGCCCTGCAGAGATGTTTCCAGTATATCCTCAAGAGCTCAGTGCAGTGTGATGGTTGCTCAAGGGTGTGCCCTTACAGTAATTCCCATTTCTTGAGAGTCTTGATATAGAAATGCATTTCTGGAAGATGGCACATTGCTGATGTTGATGCCTTCCAAAGTGACCATAGAGTATTTTAAAGTAAAGTAGAATACTCTAGCACTAAGCCTGGCATAGTGACGCCTGCCTGTAGCCCTAGTTATTCCGGAGGATCCCTTGAGCCCAGTTCGAGACTAACCTGAGCAACGTAGCAAGACCCATTTCTAAAATTTTTTTTTTTTAATTCTAGCACTAGCTTGAGTCATTGCTTAACCGCATCATGAATTTCGTTATCCTTGTAAAACAACCAAATCTTGGGACATCTAAAAAGCTAGCACAAACGTCATAGTTTACCCAAGGACATTAAATTATTATCATTATTATTATTATTTTGAGACAGACTCACTCTGTCACCCAGGCTGGAGTATAGTGGTGCGATCTCAGCTCACTGCAACTTCCACCTCCCAGGTTCAAGTGATTATCCTGCCTCAGCCTCCCAAGTTGCTGGGATTACAGGCACGAGCCACCATGCCCAGCTAATTTTTGTATTTTTGGTAGAGACGGGGTTTTGCGATGTTGGCCAGGCTGGTCTTGAACTCCTGATCTCAGGTGATCTGCCCGCCTCAGCCTCCCAAAGTGCTGGGATTACAGGTGTGAGCCACCTCGTCCGGCCATTAATTCATTCTTTAAAAACAAATTTGTGACACCCTGAGGACTGCCCCTCTCTCTCTCTCTGTCCGCCCCACCAACAAATGCCTCTCCTCCCCCTCCCCTCCTCTCTCCTCTCCTCCCTTCTTCTTTGTCCTAAAAAAAGGAAAAAATGGCCACTAACAAGCTGAAAACTTCTAATTAGGATCAGTCGCATTTAAGGAGGTATTTACGGTTACTAGGTGGCTAAAACTTGTGCATTTTTCATTGCCCTTTCTTTGAATTTCTCTCTTTCTGGTGGTAGAATGGGAGAAGCCCAAGTCTAGTGTCCACCTTGATTTCCTTGAGTCTCTGATTGTAGTTGTACCTCGCATTTCTCACTAGCTGCCTGGGAATATGAAATGGTTGCTATTCAGGGGCTTATTAGACCCTGGAAAGTGAAAAAAAAGGTTTGTAAAGTCTTTTTCTGCTCTAAAAAACAAATCCTCATTTTAATAAGAAAATAAATGTTTCCTGTATTACTTGGCTCTTTAGGAACTTCATTGGTGGCTTTGCGTCCATTTAAAGAGGTCTAAGTTTGTTTCTGCTTTGCTCTAACAACCTCTCAGTTAAGTTATTTTAAAAATACGATTAGTGGCCGGTCGCTGTGGCTCATGCCTGTAATCCCAGCACTTCAGGAGGCCACAGCGTGAAGATGGCCTGAGCCCAGAAGTTCCAGACCAGCCTGGGCAGCATGGTGAAATCCGTCTCTACAAAAAATACAAAAATAGCTGGGCGTGGTGACTTGCACGCCTGTAATCGGGAGGATTGCTTGAGCCCAGAATGTCGAGGCTGCAGTGAGCCATGTTTGTGCCATTGCACTCCAGCCTGGATGACAAAGCAAGCCCCTGTCTCAAAAAAAAAAAAAAAATAGTTAAAGGACAGACAAGCTCCTTTTCTGAATCTACCAATAAAAAATGTATAGTGTTTTCACTGACCTTGTCTTTTGAAAATGACACTTAAGGCCGTGCGTGGTGGCTCACACCTGTAATCCCAGCACTTTGGAAGGCCGAGGCGGGTAGATCACAAGGTCAAGAGATTGAGACCATCCTGGTCAGCATGGTGAAACCCCGTCTCTACTAAAAATACAAAAATTAGCCAGGCGTGGTGGCCCGTGCCTGTGGTCCCAGCTACGCGGAAGGCTGAGGCGGAAGAATCGCTTGAACCCGGGAGGTGGAGGTTGCAGTGAGCAGAGACTGCGCCACCGTGCTCCAGCCTGGCGACAGAGCAAGACTCTGTCTCAAAAAATAAAAAAAAGAAAATGACACTTAAAAATTGTAGTTTCAGTACTGCTGTCAAAAAATCTGGGGCATAAGTTGCATTGTTTCATAATACTGCAAATTGTAAGGTCATTTTCTGCATTGTTAAATTTGAACATCAGGTGACGCTGGATAACAAGGCTTAAAAACAAAAACTACTCATTTATATTTCATGCTTGACCACCCAAGCTCTCTTCATTTTCTAATTAATATTAATAATTTAAAGGAAAAATCTTCTTCAAAGCAAGCTATTTGAGTTAGCATACTTTAGTCTTGTTAACTACAAAATGCTTTCATAGCTTTAGGGGCAAAATATACCCAAGGTGATGTGAATTTGCATAGTGCTTTGAGAACGTTAATAAACAACCATATATCTTTTTAATCAGTACTCATGTTATAAGATGCAGAAACCCCAGGGTTTACACAGTAAACAAATCTAAGAAGAAAAACACTAGTTTATTTCTCTCCTTCCCCCTAAAGTCTCAATTTGTGTAGGTAAATTTCAACCGAGTTTTATTTATCTCATTCTTGGAAATAGGCAAATTGATAGTTTTGTTCTGTTTAGGTTGATGGCTGATTACTTCTTAGACTGCTTCTTTTTAAAAAAAGATATATATATACACACACACATATATATATGTATATATACACACACATTTCTTTAAACCGGTTTTTTTTTTTTTTTTTTTTTTTGAGACAGGGTCTGGCTTCATAACCCAGGCTGGAGTGCAGTGGTGTGGTCTCTGCTCACTGCTACCTCCGCCTCCCGGGCTCAGGTTATCTGCCCACCAAGGTGCGCATCACCACACCCGGCTAACTCGTGTTTCTTTTGTAGAAGCAGGGTTTCGCCATGTTGTCCAGTCTGGCCTCGAATTCCTGGACTCAAGTAATCCACTGGCCTAGGCCTCCCTAAGTGCTGGGATTACAGGAATAAGCTACTGTGCCTGGCCTTGAATTGTCATTTTAAAAGATAGTGTCATGATGTAACAGCAGAAAACAGGAATTTTAAAAAGGATGGGAGCAGTTAAATACACAGTGAACGACTTCCTTCCCCATACTTAGAACCTTGGGATATTTACATTTAAGAAAGTTGCCAACTTACAATTGCTGAAGAATCGCAGTTTGACTAATTAACCACAGTGAAGCTGCTTGGTGGTCAGAATCTGACTTCCAGCTTTTTTTTCCCAGAGTCCCTAGTTTCCTAATGCCTCTTCTATTTGGTTAATATGATTGCTGCTGGTACTGTTTAATTCATATTCATTTTAAAGAGCCTTGCATTATGCAGTGCACGGGGGTATCATTTCTAATCATTAAATATTGCATGCACTAGAATGTTTCCTTGCTGGCAGCACTCAAGAGTAAGGAAGGGCTTTTTTTTTGCCTATAGCATCTTTCCCCCAGCAGCTATAACCCAGTTATCTGCTGTCTTCCCTTCTTTGAGCTCTCTCCAGTGAGCAATGAGAACTTTATTGAAGATTTCATAGAAGAGGTGGAGGGGAGGGTTTACATGATACATCCTATGGCAGATGCTTTAAAATCCTGCCTTAGCATTTCTGTTCTCTCAGGATCCTTCTCTGCTGAGCCACACCCAGTGCTCTGTCCTCCCACTGGCCAGTACTCAGCCTCTCTAGTTCCTCTCTCCTTTCTCCGTTTCTGTCAGCCTCTGTAAGGGCTGTGGCTATCTTATTTCCCTTTATGTCTAGTACAAAATTGATGTTCAGGAAAGACTTGTTGAATGTATGAATGAATTCTCCCTCTCCTGCCAATGTCAAAGTTATCTCCTCCCCAATTGGCTTCATCAACTTCCCTCAAACATTGCACAAGTGCTCAGCAAAACACAAAGCCTGCAGTGATCAAGGCCACTCTTCCGACCAGCAGGACTGGGGGACTGGCTTTGGTCTTGAGCTCACCCCCTTCCCTAATGGCTTAATAATAGCAATAATAATATTTAGCACTTTCTAAGTGTGTATATGTGCCAGAAACTCTTAAGTCCTATATATGTATTACATCATATAATCCTACTAACAAGCATCCAAGGTAGGTTACTGTTATTATCACCCCCATTTTATACACGAAAAACTGAGACCAAAGAAGTTTAGAACTTCCCAAGATTTCACAGCCATTAAGTGGCAGAGTCATGATTCAAAGCCAGGAAACCTAATGTCAAAGTCTTTGTTATTAACCATATATTTGCTAACCCAAATATTTCTTCTAAACCAAACAGCAATTTCCCCAGGAAAGCTTTGGTGATGAATAGAAATGTTTGTATCATTATATGCTCTATTACAGTTGGAACAAAGTGAGGTAAAGGGGTAGCAACCTGGGGAAATTTCCTAGATGCCCTGCTTAGCTGCTTTCCTCTATCCATGGTTGGTATTTATTGAGTGCCAACCATGTGCTAAGCATGAGGCATGCCGAAGTAAGTAAAAAGGCAGGATCCTTGCCTTTAGGTCTACATTCTAGCCAGCAATCCAGACTGTAAACAAGTAATTCCAGAGTAATAAAAGGCTTTGGGAGCCCATACGGAATCCTAAACTCCCTTGAGAAATCAAGGAAGACTTCCCTGAGGGGCTGATGTTTAAGCTGATGCCTAAGGGTTAGTAGCCAGCCACAAAAGCAGAAGTGTGTCCCACATGCTCAGTGGCCTGCAGTGTGGCTGTAGTGCAGCAAGGTTGAGACACTGGCGAAAAATGAGGTGGAAAAGTAAGTTGCAGCCAGGTTGTAGAAGGAGTCCTTGAGGGAAATTGACCAAGGAGAAGAGGAAATGACATGGCAGAGCCAGGCCAAACTGTAACTTTGGTTATTCTTTCAGAAACCAAAACAATAAGTAATTAGGACTTGCGCAGGTATTGCAAGATTAAAATAAGAGTTGAGTGGGATTTTTGTTGAGGTGGTTGTTCCAAGTGGGGCACACATTTGAGGCTAGCCATGGCTCACACCAGCACTGGACCAGGCAGGGTTGCTCCTTTTAACCTTGGGACATCATTGACAGTTTCATCTGACCTCTCCTAGGAATCTTAGAGAAGTGAGGCAAAAAACAATAATGGAAGGCAAAGGAGTGCGAGAAAAGACGAGCGTGAGGCAGTCCGACAGACCAAAGCTGCTGGAGAAGCTGTGAAGGTAAAGACTGGAACAAGCAATTCTGTGGAACAGAGGAAAAGTATACCATCCCGGCGGAGAGGGCATGCTCAAAGTGCTGCTACTGTTTGACCCAATAGCACTGACCTTTGTTCTGTCTTGTTTTGATTTGCTAATTGGATGAACAAACATTTTTTGACATGCACAAAAACTTCCTTCCTTCCTTTTTTTTTTTGCAACAGGGTCTCAATTACCCAGGCTGGAGTGCTGTGGAGCTATCATAGCTCACTGTACCCTCCAACTCCCGGGCTCAAGCAATCCTCCTGCCTCGGCCTCCCAAAGTGCTGGGATTATAGGCATGAGCCACTTTGCTCAGTTCACAGAAACTTTTATAATATGTATATGTAGCTGACTACATGTATTTTTGATAGTACTATCAAATTTCTATAAATTTCTACTTTTTTTCTGAAAATATGAGAGGTACATGTCCCCAGAAACTATATTGCTAATAGGGAATAATATAACCTTTAATATCTCTGTCCTATGGTAAAATGCAAATTCAGTTTTACACAAGAGGCATGAATTGAATGCCTGCTATATACAAGGCACTGTTTTCTAGTAAAAGCAGCATCAAAAAGAGCAAAGGAAAAAGAAAATTAAATTGAATCTTCCTTTTTCTATGTATGTTCCTTGTCTAGTTTCTTAGAACAGTAAATTTCAATTTATCAAAAAAACAAAAAACTAGCATTTTTTTCCCTGAGTTATGCTTCTATGAGAAGGGCAAACAGATATCAATGATTTATCTTTCAAGAGACCTTCTAAACATTTTATGTCAGAGAATCAGTGCAAGTTCAGTCCATTTTTGGAATTGAAAACAGATGGCAAGTAATACTACTCTAAAGACAGGCAAGCTGGGTGAGAACATGATCATTAGTTATTAGCTGTGTTACCTTAGCTAAATTATTTAACTTCTTTGAGCCTCAGTTGCAATAGTAATATTTGTTTAATGTGTTGCAAATCCCAGAGTGTGGCACATTTATCCCATTTAGTGATATTACTATTTAATGAATGCTTACAACTTTGCAGACATGGCCTCATTTAAACCACAGAACAACATCTATAAGGTAGGTAATTTTATTATGTCCATTTGACAAATAACATTAAAGCTTAAAGTTCAGAAATATCTTGCCCAAGGTACATAGGTAGTGACACAAACATATGAATAACTTCCAAGTCTGAACTCCTAAGTACTATCCCATATTGCCATCATTTAGTTATTTCATTTACTTTAAGGTGAGATGCCTGATTCTTGTAGGATTAATGAGATAATACATTTGAATAGCCCAGCAGAGTGTCTGGTATCTGGCACATGGTTAGCAGGCATTACATGGTATCAAGGAGGAAGAAGGGGCAAAGGGAGGAGGGGTGAAGAATAAGTAGTATTTCTGACTTACCCCAAGCCACCTTCAATCACAGAATTTGACTTAGCTACACAGTGGCATCAGGCTCTCCAAGCAGAGATTAAACCCCACCTGTCCAATACCACAGCTATTATCCATTGTGGTTATGGAGCACTTAAAATGCGCTCAGTTAAATTTAAGATGTTCTGAAAATATAAAATACACACCAAATTTCAATGACATAATATGAAGAATGCAAAATATCTCAACAATTTTATATAGATTATGTATTGAAATAATATTTTGGATATTTCAATTAAATAACATTTTAATGTGGCTTTTTACTTTTTTAATGTTGCTACCAGAAAATTTTAAATTATATATATGATCTCTCATTATATATCTATTGGGCAGCAGTGCACAAGAGATTTGTGTGCTCAGTCCTTCCACTTCTGATGACCACGTTTTCCACAGCAGCTCATATTCAAGGCGTTACATCATCTTCAGGTAGAGTATACCACATTCCTACACCCTGTCAGGTCTCCATGTGCAAGCCTGGAGCCTGAAAGTCTGAAGTTCTGCTTGCCTCGCCTGATTGTTTCCCACCCACCACCTGCGTTTGCCATTGTCCCTAATCTCGGAGCTTCCCCGGACAAGCCCCTCACCCTACCCTGCCATTGTAACTAAAATGCATACTCCTTGCCCCTACCCCCACCACTGTAACTGATCTTACTCTCTTCCCCTGCCCACCCCAAACCTATAAAACCAACTCCTATCCCACTGCCCTTTGCTAATGCCCTTTCCGGCCTTAGCCCACCTGCACCCAGGTGAATAAACAGCCATGTTGCTCACACAAAGCCTGTTTGGGGGGTCCCTTCAATAAAGGGCGTTGTTTTCAACACACCCCTCCATCATAGTGGTTAGATAACCTTCACTAGCATGAATCTCTGCTCTTTACCATTTAGGCCCCCCCCTTTTTTTTTTGAGACAGAGTCTCACTCCGTCACCAGGCGCCAGGCTGGAGTGCAGTGGCGCGACCTCGGCTCACTGCAATCTCCGCCGCCCAGGTTCAAGCGATTCTCCTGCCTCAGCCTCCCAAGTAGCTGGGACTACAGGCGCGCGCCACACGCCCAGCTAATTTTTTTTTGTATTTTTTAGTAGAGACGGGGTTTCGCCATGTTGACCAGGATGGTCTCGATCTCTTGACCTCGTGATCCGCCCGCCTCAGCCTCCCAAAGTGCTGGGATTACAGGCGTGAGCCACCGCGCCCGGCCAGGCCCTTTTTAATGGAATCAAAACATTGTCTCACGCTTCAGAACTGGAATTATTACTATTAGAAAATGCCAGCTAGAAGAGGCTAATAAAACTCCAGTTTGCATTTTGAATCTTCAAACATACAATGTTATTTTATGGGAATATTATCATATTTATCTTGTTAGGTATAAATTACTAGTAAAACACTGTGTAAACTAGAAAAGAAAGGTGTCATTATTTACTAAGGTTACAACATGCCTGCAATATAGAATCCATCAGTTTTGCCTAAGACCTTGACCAGAGGGCATGGTCGATTATGTATGTGTCACTTGATAAATGTAGTCCCATGGACATCTCACATTGTAAGAATTCTGGAAAATTAATTTTAAAAGTATTTGATTAATACCCTTCTTCTCCCCTAGAACCTACCCCAGGTAAACAATTGCTACCACCAGAAGTAATAATACTGCTTTGCACAAATAATTCCTTAAACAAGAAGGCATGAAGATTTGCTATGAACAGTTTTTTCCTGAGCATATAGAGATTATTACCTCCCTCCAACACATTTTCTTTAAACATAGTTAAACTTACTTAGCCTAATCAGTTTGGGGATTGTTGCTTTTTCCTCCTTAACTTGCCAGATAAATCAGAAATATTTATTTTAAGAGACAGTTTAAGGAACTCCATCATTCCCAATCTGTCAGAGTTTTACAAGTAAATATCAGTTGAATGTCTATCATTGTTTCCAATCTGGTCAAGAAAAAAGAAAAAACAGTATATAATTCATCAGAATAATTAGTTGGCTGGAGTTGAATAATTCTAAGAATAAACATTGACACCCCCCCCCGTACCTCATAACCCTCCTGGAGTGAGAGAGATTGTAAATTAATGTATGAGTAAAAGGGTCCAGATACAGCCTTAACATTATTGCAAGCATGTGGGACACATTTAGATAAGTTAAAACCAAGTGTGAGTTTAGAGTTTGGCCATCTTTCATCAATGGCTTACTAAAGCTTTATTCCTTTGTTGTGAGGATTGGGGGGTGCAGGGAAGTGGGTAGGAAGAATGGGATAGTGGCAACAGTGCCCCCTGCTGCCCGATGGCCACCTCCTTTCATGGAAACTTGAAGTTTCGGGAATTTTTAGAGACATGGTACCCCAAGGAATAATGAAACTCCTCTTAAGGAAGTCAGGAAGGAAAGAACTAACATATAAAGGTTTTACAGCATTGCAAGCATTGTTCTATCATTTAATAATATGAAGCACATTACAAATTTAGGGAAGAATATGATGTATTTCATAGATGAAGAAACTGAGGTTCAAGAATATAGGATAAACTTTATAAATTTCCTAGCCAGAAGTGGAGTAGTTCAGGTGTGGATCAGGTATACCTGGCTCCAAAGCCTGTGCTTCTGACACTGCAGCACACTGCCCATAGCTGGAAGCCAAGGACACAGCTCAGACTCCTCAAGTATAGTGACCAAGTGTCCTGATTTGCCTGGGACTGAAAGGGTTTTAGGGACATGGGATTTTTAGTGGTAAAACCTCCCTGTTTTGTCTAGGACAAGCTGGGACAAGTTGGTCACTATAGGTGGAATTCAACAGAATAAAGCACCAGGCTGGAAGGATTTATTTGGAAAAGGAGGAAGGCTGCCTGGTTGTCTGTCCCGTCCCTCTCTGAGGTAGCCATAGGTGAACAGTCTCTGTCCTGCTTATTTTATGCCTTGACACATCCTAGGGCATTGTCAAAGAAGTTCACATCTCTGCCAGTTATGATTTCTTCAATTCCTGTCCCAAATCATCAAAGTCAGTAGGAATTTAGTTAACTGAATCATCCCCTTGAGTGGAGGAGAAAGAGCAGAGACTAGCAAGACAGAAACATGAGTTCTGAGAGGATTAAATTGGGCCAGAAAATGGGGGTGAGTAACAGAACTGACATTTGTGGAATGCTTGTTAACATATAGGGCACTGAGCCACAAGCTTTATGCACTACTCACACACTCATGCACATTGTCTCTCCTATTGCAACCGTAAAAGGTAAAGAGTAGTTATAATGAACTCAAATTTCAGATTTACAAAAGAAAAATAAGCTTAGAAAGAGGCTAAATAACTTCAGGTCACACAGCTAGAAAAAAAGTGCAACTCAAAATTTGTTTCAGTCCAAAGCTGTGAGACTTTCTCTACTATTTCACAGTGTCTGACTGTGATGTTGTGATATAATGAGAAATATATATCTGGTCTTTGTCCTGGTTCCTGGCTCAGAGTCCCTAAAACCCTTGCAATTTCCTCAGTGATAGGAGTGATAGGAGCATCATTTGCTTTGATATTTGCCCTTTATCCCCAGTTCCCGACAGGAGTGTCTAAGACCCTTGGAATCTCTGGAGTGATAACAGTGTCTTTTTGTATGTTAATGACATGATTAGTGGCTGGGGTCCCTTAGATACCCTCAGGATGGGGGCTGCTCACCAGGAAGACCAAGGCATGATTAGAGAATTCGAACTTTCAGCTCCCACCCCCGCCCCTGGGGAAGGGAGAGGGACTGGAGAATGAGTTAATCACCAATAGCCAATGATGTAACCATGCCCAAGTAATGAAACCTCCATGAAAATATTGAAAGTACAGGGCTCTGAGAGCTTCTGGGTTAGTGAACGTGATGTGCCGGGAGGCTGGCAGGCTCTCAGAGGGTATGGAAGCTTTTTTAACCATGCCCTTTTCCCCCTTAGTCTGTCCTATGCCTGTCTTCCATTTGGCTGTTCCTGAGTTGTTATCTTTTATAATAAACCAGTAAGTGTAAGTAAAGTGTTTTCCTGAGTTCTGTGAGCTATTCCAGCAAATTATTGAACATGAGGAGGAGATTGTGGGAATCTCCAATTTATTGCCAGTGGGTCAGAAATGAGGGAGGCCCTGGACTTGCAATTGGTGTTTGAAGTGGAGACAGTCTTGTGGGACTAAGCCCTTAACCTGTGGGGCTTGACATTAATTCCAAGTAGTGTCCAAATTGGATTGAATTGTTGGATACCCAGTTGGTGTCCAGATTGTTGGAGAACTGACTGGTGGTGTGGAAAAAATCCGCACTTGGTGTCAGAAGTGTTGTGAGTAGAAACATCACTGTACTGACAAATCACAGTGTTTAATAAATATTCAATTCCCCTTCCCATGAAGTTCCTAAAGACTTAAATTTATTAATATCAGTGTCCTGCATATGCTTTAAAAATTATAAAAAGATTAAGGATGAGCTTGCTGTTAAGAAAAAATATATATACATAAAGAAAAACCTTAGACAAATCAAATTTAGCAGAGCTGAACAGGGTAAAGAACAATTCACAAATTGTGCAGCCCCAGAACCAGAATACATTCAGAGACTCTGCCACTGCTGCGTGGTCGAAGAAGATTTATGGACGGAAAAAGAAGAGTGATGTACAGAAAAGAGGAACAGAGACAGCCAGATTGGTTACAGCTCGCTGTTTCCTTATTTGAACATAGTTTGAACAGTTGGCTGACTTTGATTTGTCGAAACTCAGTGGTTGGCACAAGGGTAGGTTGCAGTCTTTGCACATCCAGTTAGGTTACAGTTCACTATGTATGGAGAAACTTTTAGGACAAACTTAAAATATGTAAGGAGGCAGGTTTAGGTTAACTCTAACAAAATAAAATAACATACCAAAAACACTATTAATCAAACTTGTATGGTGAATATGGAGATTCACTATGGGGAATGAAGTCATCTGATTAAGTTCACTCTGAGAAAATAATTCACGCAACTACTCCAGTTTATTTTCACAGATAGTACTGGACAGAGCACTGTTCCATGAACTGATACACAAACAAAGTAAGCAGTGTTCTTATCATCCTGTCAGAAGTATTTCCTATACAGTTAAAAAGATGGCAGTTTACCAGTCCAGAGTACATATAAATGAATGTCTGGCACACACAAGGGAGGTGAATTAAGCAAAGAAAGTTTTCTGGCAGACATACTTCGTAATTGGTTCTGTAAGATGATGTGGATTGGTAGAGGAAAGCAGAGGGGCACACACAGAAACATGGACAACAGGAATAAGAACATCTTGCATAAATAGCTATTTGTGTAATTGTAGTAGAGAAAGCATCAGTGGGCCATGGGCCTAAGTATTTATGACTGAAAATCAAATACCCTACATGCAAATTAAAATTTCATGGGAAGGAAGTGAGCCAAAATGATGTAGAGATCAAAGAATATCTGCCAGATACCCAAACCAACAGGGTTCTATTGGTAAAGAGGAATGGGCAGTGAGCTTTTGGGTAGACAACAGTATCTGCCACTCTATATTCATTAAGTGGGAAGAACATCTATCTTGCATACTTGTGGTAGGATTACAGATGTTTATAGCAACTGGCAAAGAGTAGATACCTAATAAGTGTTTGTTATTGTTTTATCTAAGCACTCTATGTTTTAGAGCTTCTGAAAATTCTGTTTGGGGACAATTTGGGATATTAGCTCTGTTTTGGTATACATTTAAAATGTGTCTGGCATATAACAGGCACTTAATAAAAATCTGTTGAATGGATGAATAAAGGAATATATTTTCACTTGTTTCTCTTTAACAAATAAAAGAAACAAAATCTATATTTGGCCTTCTGGAAAGGAAAGGTCTACTTAATTCATCAATTGAAGTTTGCCAGAAGAACGCAGTAAAAGCATAATGATGATTTCTGTACAGAAATGTTGCCCAACATCATGTAACTACCAAGGAAATAATGGTAGTTGTGTGCTCTGTAATGGTAAGAAATGTTCTTACAGGCTCCTTTCAGTTGTTACTTACTTTATAACTGGGTTATAGTGAAGTTATTTGCTATGGCTTGGATATCTGACCTCTCCAAACCTCATGTTGAAATTTGATCCCAATTGTTGGAGGTGGAGCCTAATGGGAGACATTTGGGTTCTAGGGGTAGGTCACTCCTGAATGAGTGGGTGCAGTCCTCACAGTAGCAAGTGAGTTCTTGCTCCACGAGTTCCTGAGAAAGCCTGTTGTTTAGAAGAGCCAGCACCTCCGTCCCCTCTCTCTTGTCTCCTCTCTTGCCTTGTGATTTCTCCTCTTGTCTTCCACCATGAATGGGAGCAGCTTGAGGCCCTCACTAGAAGCAGATGTTGATGCCATGCTTCCTGTACAGCCTGCAGAACCGTCAGCCAAATAAACCTCTTTTCTTTAAAAATTACCTAGGTATTCCTTTATAACAACACAAATGTAATCAGACATTATTGAACTAAGAATTGTCTAAGAAGAGTTTTGTCCTGACGATTTCCTGATTGGTTTCTTTAACTTGTACAAATACATTGTTTTAAACAATATTTTAAGGCCAAGTGTAGTGGCTCATTCCTATAATCTCAGCACTTTAGGGGGCCAAGGAAGGCACATCACTTGAGTCCAGGAGTTTGAGACCAGCCTGGGCAACATAGTGAGACCCTCATCTCTATAAACAATTTTTTAAATTGGCTGGGCATGGTGGCACATCCACGTAGTCCCAGCTACTTGGGAGGCTGAGGTGGGAGGACTGCTCAAGCCTCAGGAGGTTGAGGCTGCAGTGAGCCGTGATCATGTCACTGGGTGAGAGAGTAAACCCTGTCTCAAAAAAAAGAAATATTTTAGTGGTACAGAACAAGTCTCTCATAGAAATGAGATCAATTTGATATAACCTCTGCTTTCATAAAGCTGACAGTGACCGTTGGTACATGTTAAAAAAACATCCAAGTTGTACCTTTAGGAAATGGAGGCCTAAGGGTGCAGTAAATGTAGCTGCTGTTACTACTCTAGCCCTCTTTACTCCTTATTTTCTCTAAACTCCATTTCTGATAGAGTCCAGCATTTCCCAAAATAGGCTCCATGATAGACTACATCTATGAAATGTGAATAGGTATGATATAAAAAGGGGTTCTGGGCCAGGCACCATGGCTCACGCTTATAATCCCAGCACTTTGGGAGGCCGAGGCAGGCAGATTGCCTGAACCCAGGAGTTCGTGACCAGCTGGGCAACAAGATGAAACTCCGTCTCTACTAAAATACAAAAAATCAGCCAGGCATGGCAGCAGGCGCCTATAGTCTCAGCTACCCAGGAGGCTGAGGCAGGAGAAATGATTGAACCTGGGAGGTGGAGGTTGCAGTGAGCCGAGATTGTGCCACTGCACTCCAGCCTGGGTGACAGAGTGAGACTCCATCTCTACAAAAAAAGGGGGGTGGGGTTCTGGCCAGGTTCAGTAGCTCACGCCTGTAAGCCCAGCACTTTTGAAGGCCAAGGCCAGGGGATCACCCAAGGTCAGGAATTGGAGGTCAGCCTGGCCAACATGGTGAAACCCCATCTCTACTAAAAATACAGAAATTAGCCAGGCATGGTGGCACATGCCTGTAGTCCCAGCTACTTGAGAGGCTGAGGCAGGAGAATTGCTTAAACCCAGGAGGTGGAGGTTGCAGTGAGCTGAGATCTCACCACTACACTTCAGACTCGGTGACAGAGGGAGACTCCATCTCAAAAAATTTAAAAAATTTAAAAATAAAAATGAATAGAAAAGGGGTTCTGAGATCCAGGAAAATTAGGAAACCCTAAATTAACAAAGCCAAAGTCTTTTTACTAAACAATTCCTCATTCTTCAATGTGTTTATGTGTCCTGTAAATCTCCAAGAGCAAGCTCTGACACAGCGTTTTGCAACTGTTTGTTCATTAAAGGCCATCTCACCCCCAGGAGTCCTTTTAGACAATTTTACTAATCACTTTTTCCTTCCTTCCCACTCTCCCCCAAAATTAAATACTAAGGAATAGATTTTACTGGGGGGCCACAAACCATTGTACTAAGATTCTTTGCCCCTTAAGAACCATTTCACCCCTTTGGGGATGATATCGCCTCAGTTGAGAAGCATGACCTAGTGTGAAATGCTTCTTGTATTAGTCTGCTCTCACATTGCTCTAAAGAAATACCTGAGGCCAGGTGCAGTGGCTCACGCCTGTAATCCCAGCACTTTGGGAGGTCGAGGTGGGCAGATCACCTGAGGTCAGGAGTTTGAGACCAGCTTGACCAACATGGTGAGACCCTGTCTCTACTAAAAATACAAAAATTAGCTCGGTGTCATGGTGGGCACCTGTAATCCAAGCTACTCAGGAGGCTGAGGCAGGAAAATCGCTTGAACCTGGGAGGCAGAGGTTGCAGTGAGCTGAGATCACACCATTGCACTCCAGCCTAGGTGACGTGAGTGAGACTCCGTCTCAAAAAAAAAGAAAGAAAGAAATACCTGAGACTGGAAAATTTATAAAGAAAAGAAGTTTAATTGGCTCATGGTTCCACAGGCTGTACAGGAAGCATGGCAGCATCTGCTTTTTCCAGAGGCCTCAGGAAACTTACAATTATGGTAGAAGGCAAAGGGGAAGCAGGAACATCTTAGACGGCCAAAGCAGGAGGAAGAAAAGAGAGTGGGGAGGTGCTACACACTTAAACAACCAAATCTCATGATAACTCACTCACTATCACTAGAACAGCACGGAGGGGATGGAGCTAACTCATTCATGAGAACTCTGCCCGCATGATCCAGTCACCTACCACCAGGCCCCACATCCAACACAGGAATTACAATTCAACATGAGATTTGGTGGGAACATAGACCCAAAGTATATCACTTCTCAAACTCATTTGACCACAGACTTTTTTCAACTGGACCAGTGTTCCCAGGAACATACTATGGGAAGCCCTAAATTAGTTAGTACAGGATATTTTAACATTTCATTGTTCTCTTCTGACTCACAGGCAGAGACGTCTCTTTAATACTTAAATTCCTGGTAGAAGACTATTATAAGGAGAGGAGTTTTATAAAAAGCTTGTTGATTGAGAAAACTTGTATCTGCCACTGTTCACCCGTCTGGCCATCATTCCCAGTTTGGGGTGAGAATTTTATACTAGTCAACTTTTTAAAAAATTATGGTACAATATACATAAAGTGTATAATGTGCTCTAATCTTAAGAGTACAGCTTGATAAATTTTCATGGGTGAATACTGAAGGAAACCAGAGTCTGTCACATCAAAATATGCCTTTTTAACTAATTTTTTTTTTTTTTTTTTTAGCTAAAGGCAATTAAGAAGCAGATGTAGGGAGCGCTCTGCCTTCTTTTTGTTTGACTAAAAGCAGGACAGAGAATTACAAAGACAAAAGTTCTTTCTCTCCACCCAGCCTGCTTTCCCGCCTAAAGACAGGATGTAAATTCTACAGCCTTTATCAGCTTAGAGACAGTGCCAGAGGAATCCGAGCAGACTTTACTCCATTAGTTTCCCAATAAATTTACCTTCCTACATTTTCCCACCTCTAGGAGCTTGGGACTGCTTTTCCTTTGTCTTGTTATGTTTCTAAAATGTATCGTGCTATGTTAGACATACCATATAAGCCAGACTCTTAAGCTATTGCTTAGAGTTCCTTTTCTTCCACCTTATGTGTACTGCATGTGTTATTAAATTTGCTTGTTTTTCTTTTGCTAATCTGTCTTTTATTGCAAGAGTCTATCCCAACTATAAACTTATATGAGGGTTGAGGGAATACTACTTTTTATTCCTGTCAATACACACCCAGTTCAGGATATAAGCACTGAATTATTGATCAGAAAACCTGATCAATATGAATCATTACGGCTCGGCCCGGTACCTGCTGCCATGCACCTGGGAGGGATGCTGAGCTGCGGGTTGACACACATGGCTGTCGTGTCCCTGGACCTGGTCAAGTGTCACATGCAGGTGGATCAGAAAACCTTAAAAAAAAAAAATCCTTGCTTTCCCATCATCCACATACTGTAGTATGTAGTTTTCAAACTTTAGTGAAGTTTAGTGAAGAATCTACCTACAAGTGTATTAAAATCACTTATTTCTGCTCACAGAGATTCGCATTCAGACAGTCTAGAGTGTGAGCTGAGATTTTTAATAAAGCACTCCAGGTGATTCTGATGCAGGTGGTCTTTGAATCACACCTGTGAGAAACATAGGCCTGCCCTACAGGATAAAAGTCAAAGTCCCGAACAAGACATTAAGGCCTTTCCTAATTCGATCCAATTTATTTTTCCAGACTCAACCCTTGCTGATTTCTATCATACGGAATTAATCACCTCTCCTCAGTAGGACATGCACTTAGGTTTGTTTCCTTTAACTTGAAATTGCCTTTCTATTCTTTTTTATGTGGCAAACTCCTACTTATCCTTCAAGATTCAGCTACACTGTCACTTCCTCAGGGAAATCTTCTGAACCTCATCAAGCAAAATTAGTTGCTCCTTCACTGTTCATCTAGAACTTTATTCAAATTCTGTCATAGGCTGGGCACGGTGGCTCATGCCAGTAATCCCAGCACTCTGGGAGGCTGAGGCAGGCGGATTGCTTCAGGTCAGGAGTTTGAGACCACACTGACCAATATGGTGAAACCCCATCTCTACGAAAAGCACAAAAATTAGCAGGGTGTGGTGGCACATGCCTGTTAACCCAGCTACTCGGGAGGCTAAGGCAGGCGAATCGCTTGAACCCAGGAGGCAGAGGTTTCAGGGAGCCAAGATCACGCCACTGCACTCCAGCCTGGGCGGCAGAGTGAGATTCTGTCTCAGAAAAACAAACAAAAACCAAATTCTGTTATAGTACTTATCAAAATACTGATTTTTTTTCTCTTTAAAAAAATCTTGTTTAGAAGCAAGCAGGAGTGTGTCTGGTTCTTTGCTGAACCCCCAACCCCTGCACAGTGCTCAGCACAGAGTGGGTAAATGAATGGATGATGTATGCTACTGATTTATACCTGGAGTCACTTAGTTCTCATTTTTCAGGCCAATGAAACTGCAAGCTTCCCAAAAGAAGAGGGCTTTTGACTCACTTTCGTATTCTCCAAAATCAGTAGTCAATGAAAAGAAAATACCTGGTAAGCGAAAATAATCAGCACACCCCCTCCTAAAGTCAGCGAGCGCTCCATGCTTCCTAGGCTCCCACTACAACCGTCGTTGGGAGACAGGAGTGGTGTGTGAGCTGGAGGAAACTGTCACCTACCTGCTCCGTGAGAACGTTATGTAAGGCAGGAAGCCACAGCCTCTCTCTGCACATGCGCACCATGGAACACCGCTGCCATGGAGATGACCATTCCCCTAAACTGGCATAGTCGGGTACGGACTTGAGAAAGGCCTCTAAGGAAGGCAACAGTGCATGGCGACTCTTCACCCCCTCGCCGACCTCCTCATCTATTTACTCGCCTATTCCTGCGTTTACTTGTGTATGTACTTGTTGGTTTATTTTCTTCGCATTTTTGTAGAGGACTAGGCAGCCGAGCTGGACGAAAGTCACCAGGGTAGTAAAGATGCGGCCCACCACCCAAGGTGAGCTCTGGGACCACTGCGTTCCTGCAGCTACCAGGAGCCCACTGGGCTGAAGGGGCAAAGGGGTGGGACGTGCTGGAGGCGGGGGGTGGGGGGGAGGCGCGGGGCAACACCGCCTACTTAAACCACTGGGTCACGAAGCGGACTGCGCAGGTGCAGGCCGAAGCGCTGTGGGCTGGCTGGGCTGCCCTCGCCTGGACCGTTGGGTGGGCGGGCTCGCGGGGGAGGTTCAGGGCAGGGTGCGCCTGCACCCAGCGCGATCACGGATGACTCTGGCGGCCGCGTGGAGGAGGCCAGCGTGGAGCACGGCTCGGCCCGGTACCTGCTGCTGTGCGGCTTGGGCGGGATGCTGAGCTGCGGGCTGACGCACACGGCCATCGTGCCCCTGGACCTGGTCAAGTGCCGCATGCAGGTGGACCCCGGCCGGTACAAGGGCATCCTGAGCGGCTTCGGAGTGACAGTGCGCGACGACGGGCTGCGCGGCCTGGCCCGTGGCCGGGCCCCGACCTTCTTCGGCTACTCCCTGCGGGGCTTCTTCAAGTTCGGCCTTTAGGAGGTCCTCAAGATCCGCTACGCGGAGCTTCTGGGCCCAGAGAAGGCCTACGCATGGAGAACCGGCCTGCACCTGGTCGCCTCGGCCAGCGCTGAGTTCTTCGCGACATCGCGCTGGCGCCCATGGAGGCAGTCAAGGTCCGCGTGCAGACGCAGCCAGGCTACGCCAGCACCCTGCGGGCCGCGGCGCCCAGGATGTATGGCGAGGAGGGCCTGTGGACCTTCTACAAGGGCGTGGCGCCGCTGTGGCTGCGGCAGATCCCCTACACCATGATGAAGTTCGCCTGCTTCGAGCGCGCGGTGGAGGCACTCTACAAATACGCCGTGCCCAAGCCCCAGAGCCAGTGCACCAAGGCCGAGCAGCTGGGCGTCACCTTCGTGGCTGGCTACATCGCCGGCGTCTTCTGCGCCATCGTGTCCCATCCCGCTGACTCGGTGGTGTCCGTGATGAACAAGGAGAAAGACAGCACGGCCCTGGGCGTCTTCTGAAGACTGGGGTTCGTGAGCGTGTGGAAGGGCCTCTTTGCGCGCATCCTCATAATCGGCACCCTCACGGCCCTGCAGTGGTTCATCTACGACCTGGTCAAGGTATATCTCAAGCTGCCTCGCCCTCCCGTGGCACAAGCGCCCCAACCCCTGAAGAAGAAAAAGTAGGCATGGAGTTGTGAGCCGTTGTAGACACAGTGGGTCCAGATTTCTATCAAGTAGGGAATCGCTTGCACACAGTGCTAGTGTGTACAATGTTAACATTCTGGGGAAAGGTTACTACTTAATATGCGGTCTGAGTTCTCTTTAAATGACTGATTGCTTCTTTTTGGCAATTCCAGAGGATTGCAAACGTTTCGTTTGGGGGTTTGAACCATTATCTTTGGGGAGTTGGCATGGTTGCTTTAACTCAATAGCTTTTCAGCAATTAAAAGGAAAAAAATTCTTGACAGGAAGTAATGTTAGGTAGTTTAGGGTCTCTAGGTGTTATCTCCTTTGATTCGCCCTTTCTGTAGAGATTATCCAAGCATAACTACTGAATAGCCTACAAATGAGGTTTTAAGGTCAGCACAACTATACAGATGGGGAACAAAGTGAGATTCTGGTACATGGTGTTCATCTCAATAGAAATCCGGCACCTATTGAATAGATGAAGGATTCATCACATATTTCCTGTTCATGTCCATTACAGGTAAAAATTATTAAAAGTTGAATTGTGACTTATACTGCCTGGTAGCTTAGAATGTATTCACTGTTTTCAAAGAGACATGAGAAGATCTGCATTTTCTCCTTTTGCTTTGTCCCTTCTCTTCCTGATGTTGCTGATTAGAACATAGCTCTCTCCAGGAAGTGCTACAATTGGATCAATGTGGAAAGCCAGAAAGAGATGAAGGGCAGGCTCTGGGAATAAATATGTAAAGAAAAGCCTCTGTTCTCCAAAGATTTCTTTTGTATAACTCAGCTTTCAACAACCATACATCCAAAGAAGACCATACCACCCTGACATTAAAAAAAAAAAAGTGAAGAAAAAACTCCAAACCCTGCAAATTCCAACTACAGTCTGTTGAATATTGAAAAATGGTTTTGATGACTTTGGAGGGAAAATCTCACGTTAAGTATAGTAAATGCTCTTCACTTAATTTGGTAGATGTTTCGGTGATCTTTAAAATGGTTGAGATTCAAAAAATTTATTGAAATTATAAAGCATGTTTTTGGGTCTCTGTAGCCTTCACATCTCTGATTGGGGAAATTTTACAATCAGTGAAATTATGTGGATTAGAGATGTTTGTAAAATGTGTAAAGTTCAATAAGGCATTTGATATAACTTACCAAAATGTAACATGATTGCCTTAAAAACTTGTATTAAATGAGACTACAAACTTAGAATATGTTAATGTTCAAACTTTGTAGTAGTAAACTGTTTAGCAGTTAACAGAAGTTTAAAAGTGTCTAGATTTAAGTATGTCTGAACTGTCTTGGTTAAATAATAAAGAGATGAGGGAAAAAGTCAACTTTTGAATGAGATGGAATGAAATTTATTCATATTTAATACTTCTATTTAGCGTATTATTGGGAAGGATCATTATCTATTGTTAAGACACCTCAGTTTTCCTTAGGAAGTCAGTGTGTAAGTTTGTTGAAAAGGAGTTATCAGTGAAGGAGAATGATAAATTTAATGCAAATTCATTTTTGTAAAATTTTTAAGCAAATACATTTCGGTCTATTGTCTTATAAAATGTAGGAAGTACTTAAATAATTTTTAAGTACTTTTAGTAATATAATTTTGGAAATTGCTGCAAAATCTGTGGCATTCAAGATAGTAAGAGACCACTTGTTCTGGTCTGTGATATTTCATGATTGTTCTGTTGATAACACCAGACAATTTTTGTAATATATATGGTTTATGGGTTTATTGGCCAGGCAGGTGGCTCACACCTGTAATCCTAACAGCTTAGGAGGCCAAGGAGGGAGAATCGCTTGAGGCCAGGAGTTCAAGACCAACTTGGGCAACATAGTGAGATTCCCTAGCTACTTGGGAGACTGAGGTGGGAAGATCATTTGAGACCAGGAGTTTGAGATTACAGGAGTTTGAGGCTATGATTGTGCCACTGCGCACCAGCCTGGGAGAAGAGCAAAAGAATTTACTTAGTTTGGGCAGCAGTTTTCATATTCAGTTCCTGTACATTCTATTCCCCCCTCCCTTTTTTTTTTTTTTCTTTTTTTTTGGTGGCTTACAAATGTCTGAATAAATAGGGAGGGACTGCTGACAATAGAGAATAGAGAATAATCCCAGCACTTTGGGAGGCCGAGGCGGGCGGGTCACGAGGTCAAGAGATCAAGAATAGAGAATAAAGGTAATTTAAGTAAAGATAACAAGAATTCAGAATCATTAAGGTTTTTCCTAGTTATTTCTTTGGAACAATTTAAATTTTTATTCAATGTTTTACCTTGACTGTGTAGGAAGCCAGGATATGCTGCCCCAAAGTATGAAGGATTGTTGAGCAGAACAGAAGCAGCAAATGCAGGAAAGCTCTCTGCCCTTCCCCTATTTGCCAAAGACGAGGACATAGATGTACAACGACAAAAAATACCTTGCCTACCTACCTACCAGACAGAACAAAGTTTAACCACGGAAAACAGCTTTACACTCTTAGAGGCATAGAGATGATACTAGAGGAATCTGTATTAAGCTTTATACTAGCTAGCCTTTATGTGCAATTTATTGCCTTCCCCCAAGGTGTTGTCCCTAAAGGCTCAAAGTCCTTTCCTAAATTTTTTCTAAATAAATATTTGCTGGGTTTTCTTTGAGACAGGGTCTCTGTCGCCCAGGCTGGAGTGTAGTGGTGTGATCACAGCTCACTGCAGCCTTGACTTCCCTGGGCTCAGGTGATTGAGCCTGAGCCCACCTAAGCCTCAGCCTCCTGAATAGCTGGGACTACAGGCACACACCACCTTGCCCAGCTAGTGTGTGTGTGTGTGTGTGTGTGTGTGTGTGTATGTGTGTGTGTGTGTTAGTGGAGAGAGGGTTTTTCTATGTTCCCCAGGCTAATCTGGAACTCCTGGGCTCAAGTGATTTACCCACCTTGCCCTCCCAAAGTGCTGGGATTACAGACGTGAGCCACCATGCCCATCCTGCTGTTCTTCGTTGAAGATGATATATAAACTGAAATTCAAAGCCACCTCTTTGAAAACGACTCACTCTCAGTATCTCATGTATATGTGAAATATACTTGTTAATAAGCTTCTCTTTTTCTCTTGTTAATTTGTCATTTGCAACAGGTTAACTCCAACTAAGAACCTATGGGGGTTATTCTTCCTTTACACCTATAATTAACATTCTCTGTGAAACCATGCATATCTTATTCAAATAATAAAAGCCATAGCATACATCTGGTATTGTTAGGTATTTTGTATTCATTTTCTCGTATAATCACAATTCTTGTTTCTACATAAAACTAAGACTCAGATGCTAGATAACCTGCTCAAAGCCATGTAGCTAATGAGTGATACATTCTAAATCAAAGTCCACATGTTTGTCATTACTCCAGCTTAGCACCTTGATATAATCAATGACTATCATTTTCTTGAATTATTTTTTATAGTACCTTACAATTATTTCTTAACAAAATTCAGGCTGGGTGTAGTGGTGCAGTCTTGTAATCCTGTACTTTGTGAGCCTGAAAAAAAAAATCTGTTTGTACGTACGATAAAGCTTTCCTCATTTTGTACCAATGAGGAGTTTGCAGTGTTTCTTACTTGTGGAAAATCTATGGCAAAATTGTCTAGAAATAAACTGTAAAATAGTCAATATTCAATTTAATCTTTAAGTCATTTGCTCACCAGGTCAGTGCCTCGGTTCTAACTTGAGGGGACTGATCATAAATGCAGCACTTTTGCGTGCGTGCACGCGTGTGTGTGCGTGTGTGTGTGTTGTGTGTGGTATTGCACTTTCAGCAAGAGGCTTTATCACAGTTTTTTTTCTCTAATCTTAGTTCCTACTGCTAAGGAAGCTGTATCAGGCTGTTTATCTTTTCCCCCAGGTGGTGATTAAAGTAGCTTTCTCAAGTATATGAAATTAATTTCATGATAGCTGTAATCTCATCCATTGATCTGTCCTTTGAGAAGTGAATAAAGGAAGTAGGTAAAATCTTGAAAAACAAAGGTCATATTTACATGTTAATACCACATGATAAAGATGAGAAGGAATCAAAGTGTTAATATTATGAGTACTTCTTCTTGCTGCACAAATCTTTAGAAAGTCTTCCTTTTGAGCCTTTGGAAGGCAAAAATAATCACTGAAGTGAGATCACATTTTGATAGGCACCCATTCAATTACAGTATGCTTGCTTTTTGTGGTCTTGAAGATCAATTATGTTTTAAATCGTGAGCGAAGAACCATTTGGAAGGAAATTTAAATTTTATTATCACTTAGGAGACTGTCTTCGTTTCCTCAATTCTACTATTTGGGTGGGTGTGTGAAAAGGGTAGATATTAACCATGTGATTATAACTACATTTGTGTGTGTGTGTGTGTGTGTGTGTGTGTGTGCATGTGTGTTTCAGTTAGTATATTTTGAGAGCTTCAGCCAAAATTTCAGCAGCATTGTTGTAATTCTGCCCATGCCCAAGTCTAAAACACTACCAACCAATATCCACCATGTGCCATGCACTGTGCTAGGCGGAAAGGTTTTGTGATGAGCATAATACATGGACCCTTCCCTTGAGGATCTTACAGCCTGATGGGAAGAATAAATTACGTAGGGGCAAAGGGGAAAGCTTCTCATTCATCTTCTGAAGGTTCACTGAAAAATCCATTCATAAAAGGCAGATTACTGAGAGAAAAGGCATTCAATTTATTAACATGTACATAGACTACATCAGTATCATGACCCAGTACTCCAGTGGGGTGCAGAAGCTGTTATACCATCTTGAGATTACAGAAAGAATGGGGCCCTGGATTGTGGCAAATCAGGTTATGGTGGCATACACACACACACACACACACACACACACACACACACACACACACACAAGGCTATGGGAGGGAGAGAAGAGAAGGTCTGACTAGCAAAGGTGGTCTTGTTATGTAGGTGAAATTCTACAGGTAGTAGCCCTCAGAGAGAATAGATGGTGTTTCTTTCAGACCTTTAAAGGTGTCAGAGTCTCAGTTAATCTTTCCTAGATCCAGACAAAGGAAAGCCTGGCTGCATCAATGCAAATTCTCTGCAGATGTGGATCTCCCCCACAAAAGACAGCTTTGCATGCCTATTTCTGTTTGCTGGCTCTTCGACAGCCATCTCAAAATATGTCAAGGAAATATATTTTGGGGTAAAATATTTTTATTTCCTTCAGTCCCCACATTGAAACTTTAAAAGGTTTCACATATCAAAAGCCAAGCCAATAGCTTTGGAGAGATTTGGCTTAGAAGTTGTTAGGTACAGATGGACAAAGGAGTGGAAAAACAAATTAGGATAAACAGAAAAAAGTAAATTTAAGTGTATGGTTCTGTATTTTCTTGGATCAGTCTCAGCCCTGAGAATAGATCAGTTTGGTGGAACAGTTGTGACCTATTCCAGGAGGTGTCATTGCAAACTGGCTCTCTCTATATGATGCTGGCAAACAGATCTTTAATAAGAGGCATTTCTATGGAAACAGAAGAAAAACAAAAGTTAATGCCTAGAATAGTCTATAGACAAGCTTTCCTAGCGTCTCTGAAGCATCTTCAGATTGCAGTGGCAACTTCAAACTGTAGTTCGAATCAGGTGTTTAAATGAACTTTTTCAGCAGTCCATACTTCAGCAAGCATGAAAGCTGTTTATATGTAAGTTGCTGTGATTTTTCCTGACGTTTGTTTAAGTTGTCTAGCTTCAGTTTGCTGGGCTTTAAGGAAAGCACAGTTTTAATTATTTCTAATGATTGCAAGTCAGAAAAATTTGAAAATGTTAGTTTGGAGACATATAGCCATACAGGAATTCAGAATTGAGTCCAAATTATAGGAAAATAACAAAAACTCAAAAACAGTGGACAAGGCTAGAACCTAATAATATGTGTCCTATGATTTTTCTTTTGAAACATAATTTTTCTCTCTCCAGTCCCCTACTTTTACTAAAGACAAATCATACTAAGACAGATTTATTTGCAAAATAAGTTTCAGTCTTGGCCAGGCGCGGTGGCTCATGCCTGTAGTCCCTGCTCTTTGGGAGGCTGAGGCAGGCGGATCATGAGGTCAGGAGATTGAGACCATCCTAGCCAACATGGTGAAACATCCTGCATCTACTAAAATACTAAAAATTAGCTGGGCATGGTGGTACATGCCTATAGTCCTAGGTACTCACAAAGCTGAGGCAGGGGAATCTCTTGAACCTGGGAGGTGGAGGTTGCAATGAGCTGAGATCACGCCACTGCATTCAGCCTGGTGACAGAGTGAGACTCTGTCTCAAAAAAAAAAAAAAAAAAGTTTTAGTCTTATTATGCTTGGACTGATTATTTGCATAAAATGTAGCAATAATAGTGATTGGCCAAATAGTCTGTTTTAAAATCAGAATCTCAGATTAGACTTTTAAAATCCTCAAGGCTAGGAAGCCAAGCCAGGGATTCGCCATTAGACTGTGCTTGTGGTACCCGTATGAATTGGGTGCATTCCTCTTGCTCTGAGATTCCAAAATAACTTGAGTTTCATAGACCTGTCAGAAAGTGACATTTTTACTTAACACGGGTTAGAAACCTTATGGAACCTTATAGACAAGGTACAAGGCCAGTCTTTCCAAGGGGCTTTTTATCAGCTCTATAAAGTCAACCTCTATTTGTCAAAGCAATCTGGTCTTACTGGAAAATATGACACTCCAGTCAAAGCCTTAGTAAAATAACCAACCTCTAATGTGCCCTGTTACAAAAGAAAACAGATTCATATTCAACTTACACAAATAACTATATTGCCATAAAATAAGAATACTCACATATAGTTTCCAAATTCTGGAGAAATCAGAGAGAAAGATAAATGCTTCAGATTTTCTCACAAAGGTATACTTTACCTAATTGTTGTAAGATATAAATAGCTCAAAAGAAAAAAAGTTTTCTTGACTCTAGAAAACAAAACATAAAAAGAATAACAAAAAAAACTCAAAATCTTTTTTTGTTTTAAACAAAAAAGTCATAAAAACTATTTTAGTTCTTTATTAGTTTAGTTCTATTTAATTAATTCTTATTCCATTTGATATTGAACTAGCAATTTTTTTTTTTTTAAGAGGGAATCTTGCTCTGTCGCCCAGAGTGGAGAGCAGTGGCATGACCTCAGCTCACTGCAACCTCTACCTCCTGAGTTCAAGTGATTCTCCTGCCTCAGCCTCCCTAGTAGCTGGGATTACAGGCATCCACCACCACACCTGGCTAATTTTTGTATTTTTAGTAGAAATGGGGTTTCACTCTGTTGGCCAGGCTGGTCTCAAACTCCTGACCTCAGGTGATCCACCCACCTTGGCCTCCCAAAGTTCTGGGATTGCCTGAGCTAGCAATCTTCATAAACATATCAATCTTTTAAATAGAGGTTTGGAAGTTTTTACCTAGCCCAATAGCATGATCTCTAAAGTTGTCAGAAACCTGTATTCAAGAGTACTTGTGAGAGTCCTTCCCATTAATTTCTTGAAGAAGAAGCAAATTTTAGACCAAAGCCAACTATAAACCAGTTTTTGAGAAGAGTCAAAACAATAATTGTCTATGGATGACAAAATCCAGAATAGCCATGGTTAAAGATATAACTGACAAGGAAATGTGGTTATTTTTGTGGCATTTAACATAATAGCCATAATAATAATAATAATGATTTTTTTTTTTTTTTGAGATGGAGCCTCGTTTTGTTGCCACACTGGAGTGCAGTGGTGTGATCTCAGCTCACTGCAACCTCTACTTCCCGGGCTCAAGCGATTCTCCTGCCTCAGCTTCCCAAATAGCTGGGACTACATGTGCACACATCCATGCCCAGCTAATTTTTGTATTTTTAGTAGAGATGGGGTTTCACCATATTGGCCAGGCTAGGCTGGTCTTGAACTCCTGACCTTGTGATCTATCCTCCTTGGCCTCCCAAAGTGCTGGAATTACAGGCGTGAGCCACCATGCCCGGCCTAACATAATAATCATAATTGTTACTGATAACATATACTAAGACATCAGAATTTTAGGAGTCTTACACAATTTTGGAACATATATTAAAACACATTTATACAAATATAACCCAAATAAAGTTAAACACTATTTCCTATTTGACAATACCAAACAAGTCTAATATCTCTCTCTTAGACTTTCAGGGGTCCTAATATCCAAAAAGTTAGTTTGAGGTCAGAAAGATTGAATTTAGAATATGAAATTTTGATTTGGAAAGTTTGTCAAATACCAAAGGTTAAAACATTTGCTCAAAATAGGATCATGGGTCACTTGGAAAATGATAGTTACTCATTTGGCCAAAGTAATAATTCAGAGATTTCAAAAAACAAAAACTTTTACTCTTTAATAGAGAGGAGACTCAGTTTCCCAAGCAATCAAAAGACCTACTAAAGATACCATGAGGCAAACTGAATGTGTCTTTCCTCTCTCCCCTTTACACCTTTTCTTGTGGTTTACTCAAAGGTAACAAAAATCTTTTCCAATCTCTCTTATTAATACCACACAAAAATCTTGTTCAAATGAGAAGACGAAATTTTACCTTTGTATCAGTGTGTTATTAATACTAAAGCCAACCTTAATAAACTTTGTAAACAAGTCTATCCAATCCCAATCAGTTTTGACCACAAGGCAAGGTTTCCATAAACCTTTTACCACCTCTTACAATTTTCCCATTCTCTTCCTTTCCCCAACTTTCTATATCCATTCTTTTTATTCCTTCATTTAAAGCAACTTTTAAAAACCTCAAAACTCGACAAAATTACTTTCCCTTTGACAAAATCTACATTCTCATGCCTTTAAATAACCTTTTAAAAACAAAAACACAGCTCTTTTCTTCTGTGTCCTCACCAGAATTTCCCTTAATGCCTCATTCACAGTAACCCATGCATTTCTAGCCGGCACCTCTAAATTCTTCCAGCCTTTACCCATTATTCACTTCCAAAGCCACGTTCACAGGTATTTATATAGTGGCAGCCCCTCTCTGGTAGCAACTTTCTGTTTTAGTCTGTTTTGTGCTACTTTAACACAAATACAACAGACTCCGTGATTTATAAGCAGTAGAGGTTTATTTGGCTCACAGTACTGGAAACGGGGAAGTCCAAGAGCATGATGGTGCTGACAGAGGCCAGAATACTCTATCAATTCATGGAGGAAGGTGGAAGGGCAAGAGAGGGAGACAGTGGCAAAAGAGGGGCAAATTTGCTTTTATAACGAATGTACTCTTGAAATAACAAACTCATGATAGCAATAATAGGCTAATAACAATGAGAGCTCTGCTCTCATGACCTAATCACCTCTTAAAGATCCCACCTCTCAACACTGCTGCATTGAGGATTAAGTTTCCAGTGCCTGAGCTTTGGGTGACATATTCAAACCATAGCAGGACACGATTATTTAATGGACATCAAGTGTTTTTCCAGGGTGATAAAAATAGTTTTGAAAATAGAAAGAAGTGGTGGTGGAACAACATTCTAAATCTACTAAATGCTGCTTAATTGTACTCCTCAAAATAGTTACTTGTATGTCGTATGAATTTCACCTCCATAAAAATAATCACGAGACACTACTATTCATAGTAGCCTTAAAGTAGAAACAACTCAAATGTCTATCAGTTAATGAATGGATAAAAATGTTGCTTATCTATACAATGGAATGTTTTCACCATAAAAAGGAATAAATTACTTTTTGCCATAAACAGAAATAAAATACATGCTAAACATGGATGAATCTTGAAATCATTACTCTAAGTGAAAGATGCTAAATACAAAAAGCCATATATTGCATGATTCCATTTATATGAAATGTTTAGATTAGGCAACCCATAGAAACTGAAAGTACATTGGTGCCAGAGGCTGGAGTGGTGGGTAAAGGAGGGAGGGAGGCATGGGGAGTGACTGCTAATGGATAAAGGGTTTCTTTTGGGGTGACAAAAGTGTTCTGAAATTAGTGGTGAATACTGAACTGCACACTTTAAAAGAATGAATTTCATGGTATATGAAATTCTCTTTCAACAAAGCTGTTTTAAGACATTATGGGACTATGAAATGCATATGGTATATGAATTCTCTTTCAACAAAGCTGTTTTAAGACATTATGGGACTATGAAATGCATCTGAAATAACTATTTCTTTCTAAAAGTACAACCCTTACCTGAAGCTTCAAAAATCAAGACCACAGCTGCAAAAGTAAACATTAAATTTCATACAGACAAGTAGAAAACAGTCTACCATGTTATAAAGAGTGGAAATTACCTCTAAGGAATGAATGTTATCTTAGTCTCTAGTGAAGCAGAGACCATTGATTTTGGAAAACCACAATGTGAAAAGTTGAGCTACCACTAATTTTGCTCTTTATTGTAAAGGAGGAAAGAGGAGATATGTGTATAGCACACAAGAAAATCTCAATTAACCAAATTGGTGGTTTTATTCAATTAACTGCAAGATAACTAGAAAAACCCTTTGGCTTCCAATTCTTGATGAATTTTTGTCTGTATGTTTGATCATTTTTTATAACAGATATGCTGACGATGATTACTAATTCAGAGATCTGCAAAGCCTTACAGCCATCAGTTATAAAAACCAACGTTTGGTATATAGCACCATAGACACAGAAGGCGTAGGGCTTTTGGATGGACATACACTAATCTTAGACATACTAGATAAGGATATGAATATGTGCATATGTTTATTCCCCATGTTAATCTGTAATCTTGTCATTTGCCTCTTTGGTAAAACAGAGTGATGAAAAAAAAATCTGTTTACTTTAAGATTATTTATTGAGTATCTACTGTATCACCTCTACAGTAATAGAAGTATTACTTGTATTATACTAGATACTTTCACATGTTATCTTATTGTTTTCTTTTCTTGTGTTCCAGTAGGTTGTATTTCAAAAATCAGTGATTTCATGTGTAAACTGTATGTGGTCTTGTGATACTATGGTGATTCAAAATAATAGGCTATGCCTATGGAAATTACATTCCTAAATTATATTCACATATGTCAGCGTATCTATCTTTCCTGCCATAAAGAAATAAAATCTGTTTTTAGAAAATTCTGTAAAATTTAGTATTCTGGAAAGAGGTTCTGTGGGTTGAAAGAACACTGCCCCTTCGCAAGGCTGGGAATTCACATACACATAATTGTTAGGCTTCAAACATGAATCAGAGCCGCTGACAGGGTGATTGTCGGTTTGTGAGAGGGGAGGTGGAAACCTGGCAAAGAACCCCTGTGCTTTCCTCTCCAACAGCGTGTGTGCTCTGGCAGCGCTGCAGCTTACTGCCTGAGATGAGGATTTGTCACTGTAATCCATGTCTTAGACCTCAAGGTCTCCCTAGCACCTCTTCACCAGGGACATAAAGGTGTTTTTCGTCATGCTAAATCAGTACCACTCATCTTATGTGTGTTGTGTTTTGGAACTTTTGCTTTTTTAAATCATTACTTATGTTTGATCAGTTTTTTTACTATTTATAGCAGCCATTTACTGTGCCAGATATTGTGCTTCGTACTTTATATACAATGTATGGTTTATTAGGACCATCTTATGAACTTGGTATTCGTATAAGTTAGAGTGTGTGTGTGTGTGTGTCTGTGTCTGTAAGCAACAGAAAACCCAATATACAACAGGTTAAACCATAAAGACATTATTCTTAACAAGAAACCTGGAGATGGGTGGACTTAGTTTGGTTCAGTAGCTCATCAGTGTGTCCCCAGGGACCCACGCTCTTTCAGTCCTTCCACTCTGCTATAGTTAGTGTGTCCATGATGTTTCTTCTCATGTTCGTAAGACAGCTGCCACAGCACCAGACAACATGTCTCAATGGCGGTATCCAGAATGGGAAGCAAGGTGGCAAAGGCAAATAGACTTTCTTTTTTTCTTTTTTTGGTGGAGTCTCACTCTGTTGCCCAGGCTGGAGTGCAGTGGTTTGATCTCAGCTCACCAAAACCTCCTCCTCTAGGTCCAAGCGATTCTCCTGCCTCAGCCTCCTGAGTAGCTGGGATTGCAGGTATGCACTACCATGCCTGGCTAATTTTTGTATTTTCAGTAGAGATGGGGTTTCACCATGTTGGCCAGGCTGGTCTCGAACTCCTGACCTCAAGTGATCCATCCACCTCCGTCTGCCAAAGTGCTGGGATTTCAGGCGTGAACCACTGCAGCTGGCCCAAATGGACTTTCTCTTTATTTATCACTAATTTCAAGAGGAACATCTTTCTCAGGAGCTTCTGGCATATTTCCCCTTCAGCCTCACTGGCAGAATTCAATCACAAGCCTTCCCATAGGTGCTGTAGGCCGATCAGTGGCGTATAGAAACGGAGTACTTAGATCAATTCAGCTCCTCTGCTGGGATCAGGAACATTGTGACCTGAACAAAACTAAGATCTGTCGTCATTGCTGTTAATAAGGAAGGAGATGGAAATGGCTGTTAGGTAGGCAACCAGGGTCCACCCTGCATCATTTTCCCATTTTACAGATGAGGAAACTGAAGCTCAGAGAGATTAGTAAGGTCAAACTGGAAGGACAAAACCAAGGCTCAAAACAGATCTGTCTGCCTCCAGAGCAGTTTGCTGTCACATTACGCATTAGCCTGGAACTTGCTGTAAGGCAGAGTTACTATAAATCACACCAAAAGGAATTTATTACTGAAAGCGTCAGAAAAACCACTTTTTAACAGCGACTAATACGTAATTAGGTCTCCAAGCTGGAAGTCTTTGGACAATGATGGACATGAAAAACAGAAAACTAGGTGAGAAAAAACACAAAGACAAGCATCTTAAAATAAAGTAAATGCTTATAATCTTTTTTGTGGGCATCTGCAGTCTTTTAATTCTGCACTTCCCCTCAACCCTTGACTTTCCAGAAATGGTCAGTTTCTTTCAAATGCTGTATGCTGGAAAAATCCAAAGGACTCATCAGATGAACACATTTCAAAGAGCCACTACCAATTTCTTTTCTTAAGCAAAGCATCAAGACTCTGATTTGCCGCTGATAAATTCTCTGTAAGTAGCATTATAATTAAGCACACACAAGCCATTCTGTGTTTCCAAGAATACAGCTGGGCTGGCACTGAATTGGTGATAGCGCACAGCCACCGAGTGGGAGGGGTCCATTGCATCTCAACTACCATGTAACGTCTTTGTGCCGCGACCAATCTGTCTCTCCTTGACACCCTTTGAATCACAGGCCATTGCCCATTCATCCCATGTCTGTCACTGAGCTTGTTTATGGGGCACCTTCAGTGAGCCTCCAGACTCTGGCCATCCAGCTTCTAGGCTCTGGTCAGAGAAAATGCCAGGAAAGTAAAGTGCTACACCTCTCTCAGCATAACTTCCTCCCCCTCCCACCAGGCTGGCGGGGGTCGAGTGGGGGCGGAAATGGTGTGCAGCAAAATTGGGAAAAGAGAGAGGCAGCTTGGGGTGGGGGTGGCAGGAAAGGGCTGAGCAGTCAGACGAGGCTTCCAAACCTAGTTTCAGCACCCTGGCTTGCAAGGCTTTGGTAAGGCACCTTACCTTGACATGCCTGTTTCCTCCTACGTAGATGGGAAACCACAACACCAATCTTAAAAACTAATTGTGAGAATAAGCAATAATTTATGTAAAACACATGGGATATCATAAATGCTCAATATATTATAGCACTTATTATTATCAGCCTCTTAGTAAAAGGCTGACAGACTGTTAGCACGAAACATCTAGTGTGTGTTGTTGGTATCGTTGTTCTTGGATATATAGAGGATATAGTGGCTTTAAGTTATAATGCATCATAAAGTCCATACCCTTTTGCTGGAAATTCAACACATAGGAAAGTGAAAAGCAAGTAGCCTGGGAGTGTTGTGTGTATAGAAGTCAACAGTGGCAACCCTATCTCCCCCTGGCTTCTATGCAAACAGTTTCTTTTACAAATGTGTTTTTGGTATGCAAATCACTCTATGCAGATTTCTGTGTGTGCAAAATACAGCATAGAAAAATGGCCTTCTTGCCAAGGAAGACAAGAGATGTTGGCTGCTATCAAATGAAATAGCAACAAATTTCAGATTTCTTTTCCTACTTCTCTTTCTAGCAATGTATGGAGTGAGCATATTTTTGGCACATTATACTCAACTATTTTGGCTTTAGACTGTGTGTTCTCGTGATAAACGTGTGGTTATTGAAGCATGTAACTACTTTTTGAAGCTGTAATCATGTTTAGTAGTATTTAATTTAGAATTTCACAACAGCATGCCACTTCAGGTTAGGTCTAAAATCACAGATGGTTTTGCATGTAAGGTTAGGCTGCTAGTGTCTGTGTACTTCCTACTTTTCTGTAAAGACGTGAGCTTATTAAGGGATTTAATGTCATATTTTAAGCGGGAGAGGGTGTGGAGGCATCCTGAAGACACTCCCAGTTCCCCCATCTCCGGGAGGGGGGCTACTCGGCTCCCTCCTTGTTCCGATTCTGAGGTCCTTAGCCTCTCTTACCCCAAAGAATGGGGAAAGGGGCCCCGGAGGCACAGTGAGCTTACCGTTTGAATAAATATCATGGACCCAAAGAGTTTAGCAGAGAGTGATTTATTAGGCAGAGAGACAGAAAAAGAGAGAAAGAGAGAGAGCTTTCACTCTGCCGTGGGAGGGGAATCCAGAGGGGATATCTGTATAGATAAGGAGCAGCGGGGTTTTAACCCTGGAGTTATTCCCTCCCTATTCATGTTCTCATCCAATGAGAGGAGTTCTTTCAAACTTCCTCTGGAGTGATTGATCTTTGACTTTGATACCAGATTGGCTACTTGGTCCCCAACAGAGCCTCCTCCTCCCAGAGCTTTCTGTGGGCTTTACGAACAAAGAAACCCACCTGCATTTCTCTACCTAGCTCATGCTTGGGAGAGTCAGACAAAGAACTTTACATTTGAAACAAACCCCTCTGGTTCCCAGATGGAGGCAAAACCACACCCCTTGTGGACCTCGGAAAAGAAGTTTTTTCCTTAACACAGTCACTCAGTCCCCGATTTGAACAGGAAAGTCCAACTGCTGTTGGGACATGGGTGTTGATTGCTCTTTAACTACTTCCTCCTGGATTGGGGCGTAGAAGGGGCACTGCAACTGAGGTTTCCTCCAGAGGGAAGTCTTCCAAGGGTCCAGGTTGATTCAGAGGTTCACAATAGAAATCGAGCCAAGGACATCTGGGGTTCCATTTGCAGGACCATTTGTTGCCTTATGGCTTTAATTCTAGAAGACACGAATTTGACAAGAAGGTTAAAGATGAGAAGCCTGAAGGCCAGCAATAATAGAATGGTTATAAACAGGTCTAGAAGAGGGTAGAGCCAGGACAGGTAGTTGTTAAACAAGCTCCGTGATCCTGTTTCTTGAAAGTCTTTAGTCCTGCATTCAATTTATCCCTGAGTTCTTTAACTTTGTTTAAGACAATATCCGATTGGTTTATAAAGTAGCAGCATTTTTTTCCTAGAGAGAGACAAGTTCCTTCTCTCTGCTGTTAGCAGATTCAGGGCCCTTTATTTTGAAGAACTACAGCAGCTAAAGAGTTAAGCTGCTTTTTCAGAGTGAGCTGCCTTTTCAGAGAGAATTAGCAACCTTTTCTATGTTATTATCTAACCCCTGAGATAATTTATAGTGAAACTGAGTAGAGGTAGAAACTTCTCCAATGCCAGCACCAAGTCCTCCTATTATTTCATGCCCCCGCACTATGAAAGGAATAATTGGGGTTTGAGTACGGCATGGTCTTGGCAAGAGAAGACTCTGCACCTGAGAGTCAGTGTAAATCGTTATGGAGGGGCACTAGGAAGGAGGGGAGGAGAGCTATTAGTCAGTCGGTAGGGTCAGCTGCATAGAGTCCGGTTGCAAATAGTAAAGCTAGGAGTGATAGTCCTGTTAATCCCAGGATGTGACTTAGACTCATGAGTAGTTACTTTCCTGGGGATCTCACTGGAAGAGCAAACGCAGATCCTCTAACGGCTTGCAGGTGTACAAAGGGTCACCTCCTGGAACTTCAGGCTGTGGAGTGGAGGGCCTATGATTTTCTTCAGGAGGTGTTCAAGGCTTCAGCTGAGTGTGGTGAATCCATGAGTCAATTCCCACCACCTTAACTGCCGTTGGGGTAGACAGAATAACTGAAAATGGTCCTTCCCACGATGGGCCTAGAGAGGAAGAGTTTGAGGGGAGAGATTTAACAAGCAACAAGTCTCCAGCGCAGAATAACTCTTGCCACTTTTCCCTAGGGTGTCCTTCAGGTAAGGTCCTAAGAGCTTGTTGGTACTTAGCCAAGGAGGTTATGTCTTTTATTAGATCTGCTGTTTCCTTGTCTAACACAAGACAATTAGTAAGAAAGAGCCATCTATAAAGCATCTCATGAAGGCTGAGTCCTATTATCTGAGGAGAGTTTTGAGCCCTTAAGTGTGGTATTGGTAATAGAGAAGGCCATGGGAGTTGGGTTTCCTGTGCCCGTTTCTTTAGGTATCTCTTAAGAATTTCATTCATCTTTTCCGCTTTCCCTGAGGACTGAGGCCTCCAAACACAGTGGAGATGCTACTGTATTCCTAACGCTTTGGAAATTCCTTGGGTCACTGCAGCTTTGAAGGCAGGGCCGTTACCGTTTTGAAGAGACAGCGAGGGAGTCTGAAATTAGGGATTATTTTATTAATTAGGACTTTCATTACCTCTTGGGCTTTTTCTGTTCCACAGGGAAAGCCTCAACCCAGTTTGTGTAGGTATCTACACATACTAACAGATATTGATATCCCCAAGACTTAGGCATATGGGTAAAGTCCACTTGCCAGTCGTCACCTGGGTAATGACCAGTTCGCTGTTCCCCAGGAGGAGCTTTGCGAAGTGCCAAAGGATTATTTTTCTGGCATATTTCATATCCTTTGACTATTTGTTGGACAGCCTTGAAGAGACTTTTTTCTGTAAATATAGATTTGGCCATTCTATATGTATTCTCTATACCCATATGGAAGATTTGATGTAGGGTTTTAAGCACTTTCCATGGCTGGCAGCAGGTAGGAGTACTTTCCCTCCTCAGTAGCTAGCCATCCTGAAGGAAGAAGATACGTCCCTGCGAGATTGCCCACTGTACCTCTTCTGATGAGTATTGAGGTCCAGTTCCCTGGAGAGGGTTTTGATATTAAAGGTCCTTCTATAAATCCTTTTCTAGCTGTCCTTTTTGCCTGTAGCTCAGCTCGGCGATTGCCCTCCGCTTCCTTCTCATCTCCTTCCTGGTGACCCCGGCAGGGTAAGACTGCTGCCTCTTTGGGTTCTTGGACAGCTTGCAATAAGTGTAACATTTCCTTATGATATTTGATGGGTGTTCCTGCCGAGGTTGGGAACTGTCTTTCCTCTCATATGGCAGCATGGGCGTGGAGACCCAGGTAAGCACATTTGGAATCTGTGTGTATGTTTATTCTCTTTCCTTTTCCTAAGTTTAGAGCTTGAGTGAGGGCTACGAGTTCTGCCAGCTGGGCACTAGTTCCAGGAGGAAGGGAGTTATTTTCAAGCACTGTTTGATCACCGACTACTGCATACCCTGCCTTCTGAAATCCATTTTCCATAAATGAACTTCTGTCAGTGTATAGGTTAAGGTCAAGATTGGCTAGAGGAGTTTCTAAAAGGTACTCTTGAGCTGCATAGTTCTGGGCTATAACCTGCTGACAGTCATGTTCTTCGTCTGTCCCTTCCTCAGGAAGAAAGGTAGCTGGATTGAGGGCTGCACATGTGCGCAGCTGAAGTGCAGGTCCTTTGAGCATTAAGGCCTGATATTTGAGTAAGTAGCTGTTGGGCAGCCATAAGCCTTCTTTAGAGGTCAGAATTCCAGCTACATCATGTGAAGTCCATACAGTTAGATCTTTCCCTTGCAGTATTTTAACAGCTACCAAGACCAGTACAGCCACCACGGCTATGACACGCATCAATTTCCTTACTTAGGTATGCCACTGATTATGGCATGGTCCCCCGAGTCTGGGTGAGAACCCCCAGTGCCACTCCTGACTTTTCCGTAACATATAGGGAGAAGTCACTCCCTGTAGGAAGGCTTGGAGCTGGAGCCTGCAGTAGTGCCTGCTTTAGGGTCTGAAAGGCTGCCTCAGCTGTAGGGTCCCATTGTATGAGATAGGTGTTAGCTTTTTGGGTTTCCTTAATCAGAGTGTATAGGGGTTTGGCTATTTCACCATATCTGGGAATCCACAATCAGCAGAAACCAGTTATTCCTAAGAATCCCCACAACTGTTCTAAGGTCTGTGGACGGGGGAAGGCCAGTACGGGTTGGAGACGTTCTCCATCAAGGGCCCAAGTGTCCTTAGACAAGACCAGCCCTAGATATTTTACCTCTTGCCTACAAAGTTGGGCTTTTGGTTTGGACACCTTAAATCCACAGGTGGCTAGAAAGTTTAGGAGGTCCTGGGTGGCCTGCTGACACTGGGTTTCTGAGTTAGCAGTTAAAACTAAGTCATCCATATGTTGAAGAACCAGGGTACCTGGATGTGAAAAAGTACTAAGGTCCTGAGCTAGAGCCTGGCCAAACAGGTGGGGGCTATCTCGCAAGCCCTGCGGTAACACTGTCCAGTTGAGCTGAGAATTCTGATCTAAAGGGTCTTCAAAGGTGAACAGAAACTGGGAGTCAGGATGTAATGGAACACAGAAAAAGGCATCTTTAAGGTCCAGGGCTGTAAACCACTGTGTCTCTCCTGGTGTTTGAGAGAGCAAGGTGTATGGGTTGGATGCAGCTGGGTGTAAAGGGATCACAGCTTCATTAATAAGCCTGAGATCTTGCAGCAGCCTCCACTGTCCATTAGGTTTTTGTACTCCTAAAACTGGAGTATTACAAGGGCTGTTATAGGACTTTACTAGTTCCTGAGCTTTTAAGTTTCTTACAATATCCTGTAGCCCCTTTTTGGCTTCTGGTCTTAGGGGGTACTGTCTTTGGTAAGGAAAAGAGGTGGGATCCTTTAGCCTTATTCGAATTGGGCATGCATTCTTTGCTCACCCAAATTGTCCCTCCATTGCCCAAACCTCAGGATTAATTCCCTCTTTAAATAATGGGCAGCAGAGAGGGTTTTCCTCTCTGATGATGTTTATATGGATAATGGCTCCTGCTCTGGCTAACAGGGCCCACCCTAGTAAGGGAGTAGGACTTTCTGGCATGATGAGGAAGGCATGGGAGAAGCGCATATCTCCCCAGTTACAGCTTAGGGGCTAGGAGAAATATCGGGAGACTGCCTGTCATAGGACTCCTCGGACAGTTAGAGACGTGGAAGACAACCATCTAGGACAGGAAAGCAAAACTGAGAAGGCCACGCCAGTGTCCAGGAGAAGATCAGGAGATCGACCTCCTGGCCCTCTATGGTTAGCTTTACCCAGGCCTCAGTGAGGGTGATGGCTTGTGCTGCCACTTGCCCCAGGAACCCTCAGTCCTGCTGTTGGGTTATGTGGTTAGCCACCTCAGGCCCTGGGAACCGTCATCCCCTGGGATAGTGTGCCTTCCAGTGATCCCCTTGACACAGTGGGCAAGGACAAGGAGGTGGTCCATTCCTCTGGGGACAATCTCTCTTAATGTGTCCCAGAAGATCACAGTGGTAGCAAGCTCTGCCAGACTGGCAGCTAACCCAAGCATATCTCTCTTCCAAGCCCCTTGGGTCTGCTTGCCTGATGGCCATGACTAGGGCTGCAGCCTTTCTCTTGTCCCTCCTGTTCCTTTCAGCCTGTTCCTCCTGGTCTCTACTATAAAACACCAAGGTTGCTAGATTTAGTAATGATTCTAGACTCTGTTCTGGCCCCAGGGCCAGCTTCTTCTTCAAAGATCGTGGGTCAAAGTGGTCCCAGTTATCCAAGATGCACTTTAAGGGTGATTTTGCCTTGGCGAGAGTAGCACCTATCCAAAATAGAACAGAGGGATGCCTGCATCCCTGGTTATTCCTTGCATCTGCTAGCCCTGGGGCATCCCCCAGTTATAGCACCTTGTAGTTTCCTTGCCCCTTAGATGCGTGATCATCTTCTGGCCCCTCGCCATGTGCCAGGTTTAATCACGCTTACTGGCATCATGGGCATACTCTCACTGTCTAAATGTCCTTATGGCCACCTTTAGGACATGGGGACTGCCGGGATTAGTGGCCCTGTATCGACGTGCCCTTGAAGAACTAGGCCAGTGAGGCTTGGGCGACGGGTGCCAATATTCCCCAGCAAGAGTTCAATTAACAGGCCTGACCATAAAGCTGCCCTAAGAGGATAAACTTCTTGAGAGGGGCCTTGAAGCACAACAATTTTAAAGAAAGTAATGGCTGACCTCAGGACCCAGGCCTCCTCCCCGACCCCACTTTCTATCATAGGAATATGCCATAGGATTGTGGAGCCTGTAATTAACTATTTGGGCCTCGGACCCGGTCTGACTATAGTATTCTAGATGGAGAAGTTCTGACATATGGAAAGCCAATCCTAGGCAAGACCAATTGTATATTATTAAATTCTGGCACCACTCAGTTGGATTGGGAAATTGTGGGTGACAAAAAACAAAATGTCTTATAGCCTCCCATACCTACTGGGAGACCCTGGCTCTGTTAGGACATAACCTAGCACTGCGGACTCAGGGAACTGGCCCTGTGCATTTATACTGCAGGAGGTCCTCATAGGCATAAGCCTGAGAGCACCACGGGCATGGGTCCCTGACTGCCACCCCAAAAGCCTCATGTGTAGCACATATCTTAGAGGAAAGAGCTGGGAAGAAGTTTGCCTTACAGAAATCTGGACCCAGGAGGTTGGGGTCTGAAAGGCTAGGCATGGCTTGCACAGGCGGCAGCTTTTCTTGCCGCTCGGCCCAGCTGCCCCATGCAGGCCTGGATGCCCACTTCCTGCAGGCGGCGTCTGCCCGGCCTTGCCTCCACCGCTGCGCCCAGTCTTTACCTTCTTAAAAATTTAAAAGAAGTGAATAGGACAGATGAGCAAGCCAAAGGGGTCACTCACCGCTTTGAAGCCCAACGTATAGGCTGGCTCACCAAAGATGTAAGCTGGGGAAGGAGCAGTGGCATCCCGAAGATGCTCCCAGTTCCCCCATCAGGAGCGGGGCATACTTAGGTCCCTCCCCGTTCCAATTCTGAGGTCCTTGGCCTCTCTTACCCCAAAGAATGGGGGAAGGGGCCCTGGAGGCACAGTGAGCTTACCATTTGAATGAATTTCGTGGACCCAAAGAGTTTAGCCGAGAGTGATTTAGCAGGCAGAGAGAGAAAAAGAGAGAGAGAGCTCCCACGCTGCTGTGGGAGGGGAATCTGGAGGGGATATCTGTATAGGTAAGGAACAGCGGGGTTTTAACCCTGGAGTTAATATTTTGGAACATGTTTTCTCCCTAATTAATGTATAGCTTAGTAAGTGGAAAGAATACATTTCATGTTAAAATCCTCCTTTTCTTTTGGTGCACATCGAAAGCCGGCAGTTAATTCACAAGGCAATATTTTACCATCCAGGCAGAATAAGAATACATCTCTTTTAAGGTGTTCCTTGCCGTTTCCGATGCCTTTTCCCATTGGCTCCACTGTGAGCTAATGGAAGGAAGTGAGATGCAAACTTTGTCCAAGGTCACTTGTCACAGAAGGCTTCTTGACCCCCAGGCCTGGGTCTTATGTTTTCCCCAATCACACGCAAGAAACATAGCACCTGTAAAACAGTGGCCCCAAACCAC
>PVKV010008930.1:0-20369 GCA_004027835.1 Alouatta palliata
AGCCATCATTCTCAGCAAACTGACACAGGAACAGAAAACCAAACACCGCATATTCTCACTCATAGACGGGTGTTGAACAATGAGAACACATGGACACAGGGAGGGGAGCATCTCACACTGGGGTCTGTCGGGGGGAAAAAGGGGAGGGACAGCAGGGGGTGGGGAGTTGGGGAGGGATAGCATGGGGAAAAATAACAGATACAGGTGATGGGGAGGAAGGCAGCAAATCACACTGCCATGTGTGTACCTATGTAACAATCTTGCATGTTCTTCACATGTACCCCCAAACCTAAAATGCAATAAAAAGTATATATATTAAAAAAAAAAAAAAGAAGTTAGTAGGCTGGGCATGGTGGCTCACACTTATAATCACAGCACTTTGGGAAACTGAGGTGGGAGAATGTCTTGAGCCCAGGAGTACAAGACCAGCCTGGGCAACATGGCAGAATGCTGTCTCTACAAAAAAAATACAAAACATTAGCTGGGCATGGTGGTGCATGCCTGTAGTCCCAGCTACTCAGGAGGCTGGAGTAGGAGGATCACTTGAGCTCGGGAGGGCAAGGCTGCAGTGAGCTATGATTGTATCACTGCACTCCAGCCTGGGCTGGATTAGCAAATTTAGCACTTTTCTTCCCTTAAAATCAACAAGCTATATGTTGTATTGATTGATTGACTGGTTGGTTGGTTGGTTGATTGAGACTGGGTCTGGCCCTGTCATCCAGGTTGGAGTGCAGTGGCACAATCTTGGCTCAGTGCAGCCTCCACTTCCTGGGCTCAAGCCATCCTCTCAAGTAGCTGAGACTACAGGCACACGCCACCACACTTGGCTAGTTTTTGTATTTTTTGTAGAGACAGGGTTTTGTCATGCTGCCCAGGCTGGTCTCAAACTCCTGAGCTCAAGCAATCCATCTGCCTCAACATCCTAAAGTGCTTGAGATGACAGGCGTGGGCCAGTGTGCCCGGCCAACACACTAATTGTTTATATGTTTTCTAATTGTTTATAAATGGATTATAGGCTACTGGTGACCAGTATTCAATAGTGCTTTGTTAAAATCACAGGAGATTATAAACTGAAAGACAAATTGTTTCCAAAATTGTTTTCTGTTATATAGACATATTCATTATATATAAGAGCTTAGGGATGATATTTATAATTGATAACAGTCATGAGTTTATGTTTAATCAGAGCAGAATCAGTAGGAAAACAAATTTCTATTAATTTAATTTTGCCCAAATTTCTACAAATTCATAACAATTTCCTGGGTGTGACATATTGCTTTAAAAACTAATAATATTTAAAGGACCTTGTTTTGATTTTTTAAGATAAAATCCCAGAGCAATGCTACATTTTATAGTGACTTTACCACATAATCATCTTTTAACTTCACCCAGCTAGTTTCTTATCTGTGACCACAGAGTGAATTAGTCATAGTAAGCACCTCATTTCTCAGGTGGCATGATTTGGCGTAGTATTATTTTCTTCTACCAACCTTTAGTCAATTTCTGTCATCTTTCCCTTCATGTTTATAGGCTGGAACTAGCCATTTAAATTATTCAGATTGTTCCAAATCAAAAAGAAATACATACTCCTTTTAACTATTCTCCTGGGGATGAGAAGGGGAGTTAATGTTTATTGGCCAGCTGCTGTGGGCTGTCACTGCTGTGGATGCTTTCTGTACCTTCTTTGTTCATGGTCTCCCAGCTATGATTAGGATAAAGGGAAGTTTCCTTAGCGTGTCTTACAAGGCCATTGGTAGCCCAGTGTTACCTGCTTGTCCAGCCTCATCTCCATGACTGTCAGTCTTGCATCCTGCACTCCGGCTAGTCTCTGTTTCTTTAACATCTTAGAAAGTTTTCCGCCCCTCCAAGCTTTCTTGAGTGCTGCCCCCTCTACCTGACACTGCACTCTCCCCACCTCTGGGCCCTTCATAACTAATTCCTACTTACCCATCAGGCCTTGGGTTAGGTCTTACTTCCTTGGGCGCCTGCCTTGAAGTGCTCAAACTCCTCTCAGTCCCATAAGAGTAAAGACGATGTTTTCTTGCCCAACTTTTTATTCCTACCAACTAATGTAGTGTTTAGTGTGTTTGTCAGATGGACAAATAAGCAAACAGTCTTCTCAGATGGGTAATTTTATCCCCAAGTCACATAGCTAGTAAGAGGTGGATCCCAGAGTTTGAATGGAAGGTTGACACCAAAGCCATGTTTTCTCCACTACACTAAGCTGCCCCATGGTTATAAGTTATTAAACACTGAGGACTGGCAGGCAAACAAGGTAATTGAATTGAAACAATACTCCTAATTGTATAATTGATCCAATATAGAAACATAATGAAACCAATTTTCTGTAAACCTAATCATGAAAATACTGGTTTTACTGTCTTTTGCAAATTGGGTTATTCTGATTTTAAATTTAAACAAATTAAAATATATGATACAATAAAAGCAGTCTGCAATTCTATTGGAGATTGTGGAATCTTGAGGTAAGTTACCTGGAAAATACTTTTCTTAAGGTCAAATTCACCTGTCCCATGGGCCCTATCTCGACTTCTTCCCCTTTTTTAACATGTTTGCTAAGACAGGAATATTTGCTTCCTGGGGTACAGTTGAAATGTTAGAATATTTTCTGAAAATTACACAAAATGCTTTCTTTAAAGGGGTACAGATATGATTACTTCTTTTTTTCTTTAAATTTTCCTTTAATCACCCCCTTTTGCTTGATAGATCTCATTCTTCTTTATGGACCTCATCACTTTATCTCTTTGGGATCTGGTCACTGTCTCTCCACCCTCATTTTTTTTGCCCCTTATCCCCCTTCAAAGTCTTTGCTCTACTTACATAGAAGTGTTTGAAATCCCTGACTGGGGGGTTGGTCCCCATCCTGTGAAACCTTTGATTACTCCCATTTCTTAGCATCTATTTTATTCTTTTGAAATTATCTGTGGGCTTCTGTGTCTCCTGTAAGCCTTTTTAGGACACTTACTGTATCATAAGCACTCATACACTTCAGAACCCCCAGGAGTTGACATAGTTCCTGGCACATAATGTGATTAGTACTTTTTAAAAAGCAAAAACAATCAGTCTCAGGCCTCAGACCTCCCTCAGTATGAAATAATAAGTTGGAGGTAGTACAGAACAAGAAGCAAGGATATATAGTCACGTAACTTTCTGGGGTTGTTTTTGTTTTTAAGATGGAGCCTCACTATGTCTCACAGGCTGGAGGGCAGTGGCGTGATCTCTGCTCTCTGCAGCCTCTACCTCCTGGGCTCAAGTGATTTTTGTGTGCCTCAGCCTCCCGAGTAGCTGGGATTACAGGTGTGCACCACCTGTAATTTTTGTACTTTTAGTAAAGATCAGGTTTCTCCATGTTGGCCAGGCTGGTCTTGAACTCCTGACCTTAAGTGATCCACCCAGCTCAGCCTCCCAAAGTCCTACGATTACAGGCCTGAGCCCCAGTGCCCAGCTCGTCATTTTAACTTTCTCTCTTACTCTGAGCCTGCAGAATTTAACTTCTGGATTAGATTAGTCATTTGTGGTTCAGGTTCTCATTGTGAGGTACCAGAAGTTTTCCAGTCCCGTTAGTTACGTATTTGGCTCTTTGAACCAAAACAGAACATGAACCTGCAGTTATACCTGAGTTAGAGGAAAGGGTTCTGCAGCACTAACCATGGAATGCTTAATTTGTAAAAACTGAATGAAATTAAATTCACAAATCATAAATCGTAACACTCAGAAATCATTTAGAAAGGTTAATCTCACATCAGACCAAATATTCTCTTTAACTGTATACTTCATAAGCTTAGAAGCTTGGAATAAATTCCTGACTTCTGTTTCCCTCAGCTTTTGCTTCCCTCTATTTGGTTGAGTTTTGTTTTTTTTCCCCCCCAGCATGCCTTTCTGATTTAGGCCTATTTTCCTGAAGTCAGAGCCAAGCTGAATGCAGACATCAGTGAATTTCTCACAATTATTCTCCAGCTGAAAATTAAGGAAAGAAATCCTGATGCTGTGCCTTCTCCTGCCATGCTTAGAAAGCTCACCTGTACCCTCTGACTGGCTGCCTTTCCTACTAAAGCCATGAGTGCCTCCAGGCTAAGGACTGTTTACGCAACTTCATTCCCCAGCACCTAGCTCATTGTTTGGCATATATTTTTGTTTGTTTGTTTTTGAGATGGAGTCTGGGTCTGTTGTCCAGGCTAGAGTGCAGTGGTTTGATTGTGGCTCACCAAAACCTCCACCTCCCAGGTTCAAATGATTCTCCTGCTTCAGCCTCCCAAGTAGCTGGGATTGCAGGCACCCACCACCATGCCTGGCTAAGTTTTTGTATTTTTAGTAGAGATGGGGTTTCGCCATGTTGGCCAGGCTGGTCTCGAACTCCTGACCTCAAGTGATCTGCCTGTCTTGGCCTCCCAAAGTGCTGGGATTACAGGCATGAGCCACCACGCCCGGCCTGGCACATACATTTTTAACAAGAATTAAGTTTTTGTGTCTGCCTGTTAAGATCATTTCCTTAGAGGCTAACAAGTACTTTGTCAAAATCAATGGAGCAACGTATCACAAGTAGAGATTGAGGAAGACGTATAAGTACTTCAGTATTATTTGAACATAAGTAGATGGACTAAAAAAATTTAGATACTGATTAAGCTTACAACAGAAAAGCAGTGAATGAAGTTGAAATGTTCTGAAAGAGTTTAAATAAAACAATTAAAAATTACCTATGGAGTTAGGCTATTTTATATTTATAGGCTTTAGTCCATAGACTTTTCCTTGAGATTCTTCAGAAACTTTACATATTAATCTGCCTTAAGAATGCGAATGTTTTGCTGGTGTCGAAACTGAATGTGTGATCAATGAGCAAGAACTGAAAAGTCTCTGTTCTAGGTAGGATCGAGAATTTCTTGTTTTCTAATTCCACACAGACACATCTTCGGCCTCTGAGGATGAGGGCTCTCTGAGACGCCAAGCTGCGCTCTCTGCTGCCTTGCAACAGAGCTTACAGAATGCTGAGTCCTGGATCAACCGTTCAATTCAGGGATCGTCCACTTCTTCATCCGCATCTTCTACGCTGTCCCACGGAGAGGTCAAAGGAACCAGTGGGTCTCTAGCTGATGTATTTGCCAATACTCGAATAGGTAGGAGCTGGGTCTACCCAAGAAGCCCAAATTACCTTCCATTTGGCTCCCAGTATCCAGGAAATAGTTTATGGTTTGTGTTAGGTTTTTCAGTATGGCCCAAAAAATACAATTAGAGAAAACATGACAGTTAATGAGGCAAAGAAGGAAACACCAGCAATACATTTGTCATAGGAATAATAGATATCACCTGCATTATTGGTGCGTAGTATTGCCCACCTGAAGCCATAGCTATTTCCATAAGCAATACTCAAGCTGCAAGATATAACACCAGTCTTAGTGTGGAGTTATCCCAGCTGAAGAATATTCAGTCTATTAAAAGGTTGAAAAATGTAACTTCTTAGATTTTCCCAGGATTGTAATCTGTATTGTGTTAAACCAAAAACACTAAACCTGAGCAAAATCTATACTGAGCCAATATCAGTGAGGCCTTTTGTCTTTAGTGTAAAGACTGGATTTGTTGTCCTTGCTGCTGTGGTATTGCTACACTGGAGTGTGCAGGCTGAGGATGTTGGTACTCTGTGAGCTGCTATCAATATACTACAGATGCTACTATATGGAGCGTAGCTTTTGCTTGGCCCTGCTTTATGTTATGTGTGTGTTTTTTTTAAAGAGTTGTGACATCTGCAGATAAAGATACAGCTCAGATCTCTGCTTTTGCTTAATTGGTTGTTACAAATTACACTAAGCAATGTTTGTTAACATTATGTGTCTGTGATACCTTTCCCTTTCTTGACAATCTACATTTTGGTGTCTTAATTTTCATCTCAGTGACCTGTCTGTATCACCTCATATATCTTTATTCTGTTAACTGATTTCTAAAAAGAGAAAAACTTGGAAAATTTTCAATTCAAGACTGTAATTTTTAAAGAAATAGCTACCTTGAGGGTATGACTGCCCTCCTTAGAAAGACATGTGCCAACAACTGAAGACTTGTCCTGCACGCTTTGCTCTGCCCTGCCTTGCCATTTCCTGAGCCTCCTGAAGCAGCTACAAAGATGTGCACATTGACCACCTCTCCAGCCATGGAGGGTGAGCAACAGAGCCATGATTGCTGAGGTTTTATTTCCACATCTGTCTAAAAGATACCAATATTACTTGTTACATATATTATCCTAATACCCAGTTAACTTTTACCTGGATTTTTGTTAACAAGATATTTCATCCAGCCTCATATTTTTCATTGCTTCTACTACCCTGTGAAAAGTTATTGGTTCAGTGACTCACAGAAACCATTTTACCTACATTATTGCTTTTGGGATGTTTGTTGTAACAGGAGTAATTCATGTTCCTAATAGAAAAATTCAAAAATATAGGTAAAAGGAAAGTAAAATATAATCTTACCTTCCATCGATGATACTTTAGTATTATTATGGTAGTGTATATTCTTCTAGATTTTACTTATATATGTAAGGTTTTGGTTTTGATTTTACAAAAATGAACTGTCCTAAACATGATGTTAATAACCTGCTTTTCTTAGCAGTATGTGATGAACATCTTTATATCATTACAATTACACTATTATTTATATGGTTTCAGTATACACCACTGTGTGACTCTCTGCCCTGGTTTATTTGGCCATTCCTTTATTAAATAGTATCCAATTTTTTGCTGTTAATAAAAACTGCTGGAATGAACGTGCTTGAACACACAACTTTGTGCATTTGTCTGATTATTTCCTTAGGGTGTATTCCTGTAAGTTTGAATTGCTGGGCCAAATAAAAATGTCCGTTTTAGTGCTTTTTGTTACCTCATTATCCTATAGAAAGATATACTGGAATATACTCATGTTAGTATATTTTAAACTTTAAAAACTATTCAACTAGTAATTATAGACTTAAGAGCATGGAGACCTTACCCCCAAATCGATTCTAGAAATTGTTTATTTTATGCTTTTTCCTTTTTTAAGTTTTACAAAAAACTTAGAAGAAAACATCTGGAGAAGTAAGAAGAAGGAAATTAGAGGGAGGAAAATATGTGATTTACGAGAATCAAAAAAAGCCACTAAAAACTATGTAGTGGTTTGTTGTTGTTGTTGTTGTTACTGTTACTGTTACATGTCCCTGTTGAACAGGGATCTTTTCCAGTTTACTCACTAAGTTTCTCCATGTTAAGAATCTTGAGGCCTGGTGTGGTGGCACACGCCTGTAATCCCAGCACTTTGGGAGGCATTGGTGGGAGGATCGCTTGAGCCCAGGAGTTTGAGACCAGCCTGGGCAGCATGGCAAGACTCCTTCTCTACTAAAAATACAAATATTAGCTGGGCATTGTGGTATGCACCTGTGGTCCCCAACTTGGGAGGCTGAGGTGGAGGATCACTTTAGCCCAGGAGGTTGAGGCTACAGTGGGCTGTGATTGCACCACTGCACTCCTGGCTGGGCAACAGAGCGAGACCCTGTCTCAAAAATAAAAAGAATCCCTATGTGTGGTAGAGTAGAATAACACTGTTTAGGGAAACAATAGCACTATTTAGGGAGCAAGGGAAGAACCTTACCTGTCAAGGAGATCCAAATTACCTATGGATTATTGTATAAAAGTTAAAAGGGGACTTTTATCTAGTTTTTTTCATCTGGAAACTTGTGCAATCTGATGCACTTTCAAGATATGAGTTTGGTCTTCGGTAGAAGGGGAAACATTCTAGATAACTATAATCATCAAGAAATGTTCGAGAGACTACAATAGTAGCAGCCAGTTATGATCTTAGTTGATTTCATTTTGAAGTCACTGCAACTTTTATTGTGATTATTTTATAACACTGGATTTCTACCAGCTTTCTGTATAGAAAATAATGTTTTGAGAAACATTGAATGTGTGATTTGATCTTACTAAGGCTACTCAAGTCTTACAAAATAATTAATAATTTTGAAAAGCTGATATACCCTGACTTAACTTATTGTTCTCCCATTGTATCTTACTAGTAGAATCTGATTTTTAAAGATAGTTTTACAAGAGCCAATGCCCCATTTATATTGTTTCCTTCAATGTTAAAAAAAAAAAAAAATCCAATGATTTGAAGTTTTTTGTTTTTGCTGCTAATATAATTCTAAATTTTGCTTTCTCCTCTCAGAGAATTTCTCTGCTCCTCCCGATGTCACTACAACTACCTCTTCCTCCTCATCATCTTCCTCTATACGCCCAGCAAACATTGACCTGCCCCCCTCGGGGATAGTTAAAGGCATGCACAAAGGATCCAACAGGTCCAGCCTTATGGATACAGCCGACGGTAAGGAGTTGTTTTTGGTAGCTAAATTGCAGTGTAAATTAAACTAGAAAAATTCAAATTATGAACAGTAGCTCGTAACTAGCCCAGCAGAACTACGTTATAGTTGGCCCACTAATAACTAATCCTGAGTACCTTTTTTTCATCATCTGCACAGGGGCAGTGTTGCCACTTAATTGAACTTAGTAGGTACTTCCAAAAGATACTTTGAACAAAAACCTGAATGTGGAAAAAGAAAAGGATAACAGATTTTTGCTCAAAATGATAGGAAGAGATTTAAAAAGAAAAAAAAAAAAGAATAACAGAAGAGAGAGATTAGGTGAAATCCTTAAGTCTAATTAATAATAGCACCATATTTGTTCTCTATTGTCATAAAACTTGTTGTGTACATATTTGGTCCACTTGAAAGAGAAGGAGACTGTGGACAAGGCCAAACATTCTTAAAAATAAAAGCTCCTGAGGGAACTGAGGAACTAAAATATCCTTACAGTCAGCAAATTTTAACTACCTTTTTTTCCCTTATAGGTGTTCCTGTCAGTAGCAGAGTATCCACAAAAATCCAGCAGCTTCTTAACACTCTGAAACGACCCAAAAGGCCTCCCTTAAAGGAATTTTTTGTGGATGACTCTGAAGAAATTGTGGAAGGTAGTAGTAAAAATACCAAAAACTTATATTCATGAAATAAATATGTCTTAAGCAGTTACTATGTGTCAGGTACTATAGGGTTAAAGAATGAAAAAGACACAGTTCTTGGTTCAAAGAGTTCATAGTTCTCTGCTCTTTTTCCCAATGGTCATCTGTATTTTAGATCTTAGATGAAAATTAAGGAGGGAGGGAGGAAGGGGGAAGAAAGGCAAAGAGGTAGCCATGGAGCATAGAACTATCTTTGGAAATACAGTCTTTGAAATTACTATCCCAAATACATGATTTTATGAGTTATTTGTAATTGGCTTTTTCTGGGATGTGGATATCAAATTCAATACTCTTTTTTTCACATAATGCAATCCTTTTATAAATCAACCAGTCAATATGTATATTTCTGCTTTCTACAAAACAGCATGTTAGATGGTATCAAGGTTCAAAGATGTATAAAAATACAGTTATTTCCTTCATGTTGTTTATAATTTAGACAGGTGCTAAAATATATCCATGTGAATACTTAGTTTAAGTATTTCGTATCTATCAGCCAATATAGGCACTTCTGAGAAGAGAAGAAATCAGTTCCATCTGGGTTAGGAAAGGCTTCACAGAGAAAGTGTAACAGTGATTTATTCATTCAATAATTTAAACTATGGATGAAATCATGTATCTAGGATTTAATAGGAAAGGGGAATGGGTGTGAGTATGGATAAAATGAGAATGGCCATTTGATAATTATAGAAGCTAGATGAAAAATAGATCTACCTAAGAAAAGCTTTTGTTGAAAGAGCTAAGCCTTGGTAGCTTTGTAGTCTGTTTTTATGTCCTGAGACTGCTGTAATAGGTTTTGATCACATCAGCTTGTTAGTAGAATTAGGCACATTGGTAGACTAGATCTGGTCTTAGCCCAATTTACGCCACAGAAAGCAACCTGACATGTGAGGTTAAGATGAGTATCTGTTTCTTTAGGAATCACTAAACTCATTGAATGGTGGACATCTTTCATAATACACTGATATTCAATATGCCCATGCCAGCAATAGCCTCTCCAGTGTTTCTAGCATTGAGTATTGACCCGGCACATGAAGGTCAGAGTTTAATAGGAATCTTACTTGAAAAAATTGCATTGGCAGACTACAACTAATAACTTTCTATTAATTATTAATATAAATAGGCAACAGTTGCTCATTTGAGTAATTGTTACCTTTGGAAAAGAGAAATACCAGTATGTCTTTGGAAATCTGAAAGAGCATGCCCCAGAATCTTCACTGAAGCCTAATGGACAATGGCGATAATGTCAACTTTCATGGCCAGAAACAATGCCTACCATATGCATAGTCTGTCCAGACAAATAAAATACTTATTTAGAAACACTCATGTTTATTTTTTTAGTTAATCTAGTGGTTTAGGGTCTAGGAATATACAAAGCAGAAGGGCAGCTGAAATATCTATTACTTACCCTAAGGCAGCAAATTAGGGAGTGAAACTATTTCATGAATTTTATTTTAGTAGAAAAATGAATCAAGGCATTTTAAATACAATCCCCAGATTTGTCATTGAGCTATAAAATGTCATTTATTTCATGTTTCATTTGCCCATCTAAGATTTATTGCTCATTCTGTCTCTTCTCCCTTCTGTGCCTCTTTTCTCATCTGTTGTTCACCTGGGTAATTCCTGCTCATCCTTTAAGACTCAGCTCAGACATTTCCTCCTCCAGGTGGAGACGTGTCTCCCTTCTGCCCTCCTTTTCCATGCGTCTGTCACGCACTGCTCATGTTATCCTAGCCTTAATATTGAGTCTGTATGTGTTTATATCCCCTGGTGCACTCTAGATGCTCCTCAGGAGCTCAGACTCTGTATTCCTTGCAGTAAGCACTTCTTAGGTATAATGTTTGTTCAAAGAATAATGTGTGCAGCATTTATTTTCTCGTTGTTTATCACATCCTGTGAAGATAGTTGGAACTCAGTAAATACTTGACTTTTTGTTCTGTGTGTAGATTATCTTTCCTGGTATGAAAATGTATCATTTGGTAAGGTGCAGTGGCTCACACCTGTAATCCCAGCACTTTGAGAGGCCGAGGCGGGTGGATCACCTGAGGTCAGGAGTTCAAGACCAGCCTGGCCAACATGGTGAAACCCTGTCTCTATTAAAAATACAAAAATTAGCCGGGCATGGTGGCAGGTGCTTGTAATCCTAGTTACTTGGAAGGCTGCGGCAGGAGAAGTGCTTGAACCCAGGAGGCAGAGGTTGCAGTGAGCCAAGATCGCTCTACTGCACTTTGGCCTTGGCAACAGAGCAAGACTGTCTGGGAAAAAATAAAGAGAAAATGTAGGATTCTTTTTTTTTTTTATTTTTATTATTTGAATAATACTTGTTCATTTTAGAAAAATTAAGAGGACTTTTGTTTAATCTGTGAAAGGATATGAAATATTCAGCCCCAGTTTCTGGAATGAACATGTTAATAATTAGCTCCCCCCACCACACACACCCAGATTGAGTCCAGTTCAGCTGACATTGTTGAACAACCTTGAAATATTAGGCACTATAGGCAGTAAGGGGAGTAAGAGCTACTACCCCTTTCCTCTGGAAGCCATCAGACTTTGTGGGGGAAAACTTGTACAGTGAAAAATGTCCTTGAGGATCCTCAGTGCTTTCCTAAGGGCAACGTGGGAGCACTAAGGAAACAATAGTCTCCTCAGGGGGTAGTTGGGGCTGGTTCCCAGAAAATGAGCTCTTTCAGCCAAGTACTGAAAAGGATGAGCGAGTAAGAGTTCACCAGGAAACAAAGGGATCAGCCATACGAGATGAGTGCAGAGGTCTGGAGACATGGGATATTGTGGTTAATGCCCATTATCTGTTTGAGTGAAGTAATGACCCTGAGGTATAACTGTTACTATCCCCATTTTACAGTTGAGGAAAGCAAAGCTCAGGTAAATCAATTTGCCTAAGGTAATACCAGTAAAAAGTGAATGTAAACCTGGGCTTTCTCATTAAACATAATCTGGTGTAGAAGAACCCGGTTCTCTTGCACTGGACACGAACTGTAAAGATTTAAAAACAAATTTACTAAAAATTGTGGAATTGCTACAAAAAATGTATATTTTGTGCTATTCTGTATATGCAGTGATTTGCTTTGTCAGGGTCAGGATTTGTTTATTGCATAAAACATATTGAATATGATTTCATATTTAAGTGGAAAATTGAATTAAGGCCCAGTTTGCAGACCATGATTTCTAACCACGTCCTTTTTCAAAGTGAGTTTAAACCAGGTAAATATGAAGTGAAAAGAAAAATGTAGCTGAGATTAGAGACCTCAGTTGTGTTCATTGATATTTGTACTCATTTCACCCATTGGGATTTTCTTGGTACAGTACCTCAGCCAGACCCCAACCAGCCCAAGCCGGAGGGACGGCAGATGACCCCTGTGAAAGGAGAGCCTTTAGGAGTCATCTGTAACTGGCCTCCTGCTCTTGAATCTGCCCTGCAGCGCTGGGGTACCACTCAAGCAAAATGCTCCTGTCTGACTGCACTGGACATGACAGGGAAACCAGTTTACACTCTTACATATGGTGAGTCTGCAAGATTCCAGATTCTTCCTTCTCTCGTGAGAGTTCTTCAGAATGTCATGTATAGTGTTTTTTATCTAGATACTTAGCAGTTGCCGGTCATTATGTTTCAGTGGATTTTTTTCAATAATAGGATCCTAAGTTCTAAGTAAAGCTCTTGCCAAATATTTTCATTTGCTAAAGTGACATTTGCAAGCCAGCTAATGTTTAAAAGACAGCAAAAAGAAGAGAGACTTTGTACATCCATAGATGTTTTAACATTACAAAAGGATTTTAGAAAAACATTTGGTCATTATTAATGATGTATGGTGAAAATCAGATGGTTTTATCTAACAATTGAAACTGATTACTTGTTAAATCTTTGTTCCATCCTGCTTCTTGATTGTAATAGGCACAAAATTCTGTAATGAACAAAAAATTAGTACTTTTCCATTTAATTTCACATACCAGCTAAAGTTTTTCTTTTTCTTTTTAAAATAACTTCAAGGAAAAATGGGGTCAACCCTGGGCTATGAGATTTTGTACTAGTTTATTCAAACAGATTCCTTTTCTCCTTTGCAAGTGGAGCACAATGTCCATAGACCTAGATAGAAAATAATCTTTGAAGAAAAACAAGGTTTTATTTGAAGAATTATGCAGGTTCACATAGTTTAAACTTTGGATACTCCTCTGAATAAATTGTATATAAAATAATGTAGCTATTTAAAATAACCTGATTTCCCTTTTGCTTTTCTCATAATCTAAAATAAGATTTCTAAGGGTGGTTGAGGGGGGGAGGGATTAGGAAAAGAAAAGCATTTTTTGTTTGTTTTTGCCAAAATTGTTTTAACATTCACCTCAGAAGCTATATAAAAATTTCATTCATATAACCCTTAAAGAAAGCATTTAGCTGGCCAAATCTTTGCATGTTTATTTAACATCTATGAATACATCCACATGTTCATACAGATAATTTCCATTTTAGTGTTTGTTTTCACTAAATTACAGTGGTATGGAATGTTTAATCATTTGAGTCATGATTTTGCTTTGCGGTTTCCTCAAGTATCTGATACCACCTATATAAGTGATTTTTCAGAAAAAGCTTAGAACATTTCTGAAGATATTTGTAAATTTTTTTTTTTTTTTTTTTTTTTTTTTTTTTTTTTTTTGAGACAAAGTCTTGCTCTGTCGCCAGGCACCAGGCTGAGTACAGTGGCGCGATCTCGGCTCACTGCAATCTCCGCCTCCTGGGTTCAAGTAATTATCCTGCCTCAGCCTCCCATATTTGTAAATTTTTTAAAAACCTGGCCAGGCACAGTGGCTCATGTCTGTAATCCTGGCACTTTGGGAGGCTGAGACAGGTGGATTACCTGAAGCCAGGAATTCGAGACCAGCCTGAACAACATGGTGAAACTCCGTCTCTACTGAAAATTCAAAAATTAGCTGGATGTGGTGACATGCACCGGTAGTCCCAGCTACTTGGGAGGCTAAGATGAGAATCACCTGAGCCCAAGAGGCAGAGGTTGCAGTGAGTTGAGATCACACCACTGCACTCCAGCCTGGGCGACAGAACGAGACTCTGTCTTTTTTTTTTTTTTTTTTTTTAAAGGCTTGGAACAGAAGTATTCTTCTGATTTTCAGTCTTCTAATTAAAAATATTGTTTTCCTCCCTTTCAGTGTGATCAGTTGACATCAAATTATTTCTAAGGATATGCAGGTTATTTCAGAAAAGAATTTGAAATATTATGTAAACCAGGATGAGCATCTGGTGATGTTTTACTGGTGATGTTTTATTTCTGTTTTTTTTATTAATTTATTTTATTTATTTATTTATTTATTTATTTTAAAGATGGGGTTTCACCATGTTGGTCAGGCTGATCTTGAACTCCTGACCTCAGGTGATCCGCCCGCCTTGGCCTCTAAAGTGCTTGGATTACAGGCGTGAGCCACCATGCCTGGCCTTTATTTCTGTTTAAAGGTAGGACTGGCTTTTGTAAACTAGAATGAATATAAAGCTTTTGTGGGGAGGCTTAGTGTGTGTTGGGGGGGTGAATGATACCCATCATTTGGAAGTGGCCGTTGTCTCATTAACTGCACTGATGATCTGAATGTTCTTTCATTGAGGTAGACCTGTTTTTTTTCTCTGACTGTTTTTTTTTTCTTTTTCCAGGAAAGTTGTGGAGCAGAAGTTTAAAGTTGGCCTACACACTTCTTAATAAACTGGGGACCAAAAATGAACCTGTGTTAAAACCTGGAGACAGGGTAATTGGCATTTTGGTTTTAGAGAGACGGTGTTTATTGTTTTCTAATATGCTAATCTTCTGAAGTTTTAATATACAACAGGAAAATGTATATAACTCTTTTTTTCGTACAGACTTTAAGAAATGGCATTAAATGCTTACTTTTTTTTTTAGCCCCTATCTGAGACAATATAACACTTACTTAGCCGGGCGTGGTGGCTCATACCTGTAATCCAAGCACTTTGGAGGCCAAGGAAGGCAGGCGAATTACCTGAGGTTAGGAGTTCAAGACCAGCCTGACCAACATGGTGAAACCCTGTCTTAAAAAATAATAATAAAAATAAAAAATAACACTTACTTTTGGAAAAATAAAAATGGTTTGGTTCCAACCCAGGTTAGCTCAGTGCCAGGTGATAATTCTCACATTCATAGGTTGAAGGAAATTCACATGTCCTTTCCTGTAGCTGCCAATCAGTTAAACTCTTTAGGTGCTAATAAAAAGAAGGGGAAACCTAAGTCTTTCCAGAAATAAATATTTGAATCTTTAGACAACAAGAAAACAGTAACAAAACTTACTCTTTGATTTTTTTTTTTTTTTTTTTCTCTCCTCTTTACAAAATGCCTCAAACAGGGCTGAGTGCAGTGGTTCAAAAGTGCTGGGATTACAAAGGGCTGTAATCCCAGCACTTTGGGACACCAAGGTGGGAGGATCACTCGAAGCCAGGAGCTTTAGACCAGCCTGGACAATGTAGTGAGACCTCATCTCTAAAAAACAAAAAAGTTTTTTTTTTAATTAGCTGGTATGGTGGCACGTACATGTAGGCCCAGCTACTTGAGAGGTTAAGGCGGGAGGATTGCTTAAGCCCAGGATTTCAAGGCGGCAGTGAGCCATGCTCTTGCCACACTGCATTTGTGTGGGCAACAGAGTGAGACCCTGTCTAACAACAACAACGACAAAAAAGCCTCATCCTTACCTATCTACCTGGGCATGAAAAGAAAAAGAAAAAGCCTCATCTTTTAAAACAATTTTCTGTGGTTTTATGTGAAAAGAGAGGAAGATTCATATTACTTTTAAGAAAAAAACTAATTGACATAGTTTTATTTCTCCTTTAACTTGAGGTGACATTAAACTATTTTTTTATATTTTGAAGGTATTTTTCCTATTAATGACTTTCTAAATATAATTACTTTTACCATTACTTTTCATTTGGAATTCATAGAATGAACACCAACTACACAGTAGACTTCTTTTTATTAGGCTTATGATTATGGAATCTCCTAAACTAGGCCTGTTAAAAATACTTTTGCATTGTGACAAAGGGCACATAAAGGATGGCTTTTACTTATAAAAGTGACACATGAGTGTTTCCTGGTCCTCCTGAACGCAAAGAGGGTGATTTTTTGTCTCCCTAGCAACATGGATAATGTGTGCAGGAAGGAAATGGATTGTTTAAATGTCTTGTGGAATTAATTTTCCAGAACTCTAGGAAAATTTAAAAGTTCAAAAGTGAACTTCTCTTGGGAGTGAGTTAAGAGAATTTGAAAGCAAAAGAAGGGGAAACAAGTCTCATGACATGATTAAGTTTCAAATGTTAATCTGGGAGTATCCAAGCCAAGTAACAAACCACAGTGGTAGTGACTTTTGTGTTTTTACATTCCTTGAGTAAACTGGGAAAAGTCACTTACCTCTGTGATGTGTTGCATGTGAGATCACAGGTTTGAACTTATTATAGAGGTTTCACTGTGTATGTTCTGTTAATGAATTAACTGCATATCCGTATAGTTTCTGCCAGAATTGCTTACAACTATTACCAAATGCCCTCCTGCTAGAACGGTTGCATTTTTGGGTAAGGGAATAAGGATTAATACAATGAATTAAAGAGGAAGAAAACTTCTGTTGGCCCTAACATGGTGATCAAGTCAATCCACAGTTATAGGCTGTCTCTGGGAGATGTAAAGGTTATTCCTTAATATGCTGTTCTATCTGGAGAGATCCATTACATTTATTTTATTGCCTTAGCTCTACACTAAAGTAAATTGCCTTGGGTTTCCTAACTAATTAACTTAATGCATAAGGTGGTTTGTTTGCTGCTAAATCACCAAAAGGATTAAGTGAAAAATTGTGATGAGGATGAGGATAAATGCATAATAGTTCTCAAAATGTGTAGTATAATCATGGGCAAGTTGGAGATCTTTTTAGATTTGTGTCTCTATCTCAGTAATTTAATTTCCTTTAGAGCAGGTGGCTGTTAAATAGTTTGATTTATTGTGTTTATGATAAATATTATATACTTAGAGAGTGACATTGAAAGCTTTAGTATGGTTTTATTCCTCTGTTAAATTGAATGTCATTATGAATTTTAGGTAGCCCTGGTTTACCCCAACAATGATCCAGTCATGTTTATGGTGGCTTTTTATGGATGCCTTCTGGCAGAAGTGATTCCAGTGCCTATAGAGGTACCTCTTACCAGAAAGGTAACATTGCTAAATTTAAGAGGAATGTAGCCTGGTGTGATATGGCAGGCACTGGGTTCTTGCATAGATGCAGTCACAACTTTTAAAACTGTCGGACCACTTTCGGAAGTACTCAGCTTCACTTTCAAAAAACATGAAATTTGTAGAAAAATTATCTATTAAATATTTACAAATGTCATACAAATAACATTTTCAACTTAAGATATAATTTATATAGTATTGTATATTATTTAAAATAGTACGGGGGCAACTGGACACAGGGGCAACTGGACACGGTGGCTCACGCTTGTAATCCTAGCACTTTGGGAGGTTGAGGTGGCAGAGCCCAGGAGTTTGAGACCAGCCTGGGAAACATAGGGAGACCCCATCTCTACAAATAGTAAAAAACTAGCCAGGCATGGTGATGTGCACCTGTAGTCCCTGCTATTTGAGAAGCCAAGGTGGAAGGATTGATTGAGCCGAGGAAGTTGAGGCTGTATTGTGACCTGTGATCATGCCCTACTGTACTCCAGCCTGGGCACAGAGCAAGCAAGACTCTGTTTCAGAATATAAAATAAAATATCATGGGGGCATACTTGACTTTCAACAATAGTCATTTATAAAGAATACCACTCTTGCTTCAGAGACTATAGATAATCCACGTTTACAATAGATGAGATTTTTTGTAAAGGGATTTCCTCTAATTGTATTATATCACCTAGGATTTCCATTAGGTGGAAGGTGTTGGAGTGATGGCATGTTACTTCTCTGTATTATAAGATTTTACTTTGACAATACATCAGCCCAACTAAAATGAAGCGTATGTAACAGATTTCCATGTTTGACCAAGTGATTTCTCCATGAGCCATTTGATGCTAATTTTGTCATGCAGTTTATTATTTGACTTTGGCTGATGTCAAAGATGAGGATGTGGATTTTTTTTCTTTTTTTTTTTTTTTTTAAAGCTGAGGTTTCACCATGATGGCCAGGCTGGTCTTGAACTCCTGACCTCAGGTGATCCGCCCACCTCGGCCTCCCAAAGTGCTAGGATTACGGGTGTGAGCCACCACACCCGGCCGAGGATGTGGATTTATAAGAAGAAATCGGCCAGGCACGGTGGCTCACGACTGTAATCCCAGCACTTTGGGAGGCCAAGGTGGGTGGATCACCTGAGGTCAGGAGTTCAAGACCAGCCTGACCAACATGGTGAAACCCCGTCTCTACTAAAAATACGAAAATTAGCCAGGTGTGATGGCACAAGCCTGTGATCCCAGCTGCTCAGGAGGCTGAGGCGGGAGAATCGCTTGAACCCGGGAGACAGAGGTTGCAGTGAGCCAAGATTGCAGCACTGCACTCCAGCCTGGGAGACAAAGTGAGATCTTATTCCCCCCTCCAAAAAAAAAAGGAAGAAGAAATTGGCTGAGCCGTGGTGGCTTTTGTTTGTAATCCTAGCACTTTGGGAGGCCAAGGCAGGTGGATCACTTGAGGTCAGAAGTTCAAGACCAGCCTGGCCAACATGCTGAAACCCCTTCTCTACTAAAAGTACTAAAATTAGCTGGGCATAGTGGTACGCTCCTGTAGTCCCAGCTACTTGGGAGGCTGAAGCAGGAGAATAGCTTGAACTCAGGAGGTGGAAGTTACAGTTAGCCGAGATCGTGCCACTACACTCCAGCTTAGGTGACAGAGAGAGACTCCATCTCAAAAAGAAAAGAAAAAGCATTTCTGACAGGAAAAAAAACAAATTGATAACGTCCCTGAAACTCTGGTTGTTGGGATGTAATATTCTTCATTTGATCAGGAAATCATATGGTTGTTCTTAAATTATTATGTTGGCAGAGTTTCTGTGGTTTCATAATGATACTTGTAAGATGACATTTTAATAGAAATGTTTTAGACTGTATCTTTTGTTGTTTTTGCTGCTGTTGTTGTAAGGCTTAAATCTACCCCCTTTAAAACAGAAAAATAAAAGGAGTATACGGATTTGGTATATTCATCCATTGACTTTCATTTTCATCTTAGACATTTAGTATCCATTTACATTATTTTGTTCAGACCTGACTTGCTTTTCTCTTGAATTTTGAGGGTGAGGCTAGGGGAAGATAACCATGTTAGCTTTTATTTAATTTGCTTGAAACTAATCTAAAAGAGGTTCATTACTGACTCTTGCAAAAATGGTTACATTTGGCTGGTAGGATTTATCATTAATAATGTCTGGTTAATAAAATACTTGATTTGTGCTCAGGAAATGTTTGTATTGTAGAAATTATTTGGAAGAACACATTGCCATTGGATTTTGACAATTGCCAGATATTGGTGGGGCCCCATGAATGTTATCACACAAAGTGTCAGAGCATTACTAAATGTCAGATATGGGCGTGGGTGTGCTCATATTCGCTCCCCTACCATGTTCATTATCATTTCTCCACAGGATGCTGGAGGTCAGCAGATTGGCTTCTTGCTAGGAAGCTGTGGTATTGCCTTAGCTCTTACCAGTGAAGTTTGTCTAAAAGGACTGCCAAAAACCCAGAATGGAGAAATTGTACAGTTTAAAGGTTAGTAATATTGTACCTGAATTATCAGTTAAAAGTTTAAACTGAGTGCTTTAATTAGCTTTTTAATTTAGTAATAGCTAGGTACTTTACATATATGTTCTATTTAATTCTCATATTCTTATTAAGTAGGTACCATTATTATTCCCATTTTACCGGCGAGGAAACTGAGAAATAGATAGGTTAAGTAATTTGCCCAAAGTCACAGCTAATAAATGGCATAGCAGCAATTTGAACCCAAATCTGTGTGACTCCACAGCCCACACCCTTAACCTTTATGCTGATGGTTGGAAAAAGCTACCACTCTGTACATTAAAGCTAAATGCTACATGTAGAGACAGAGGATAGACCACTAACCTCAGTAGACTTCCACTGCCAAATGGACTTCCCAGTTGTTGAGGTAACGTCAAGGCCTGGAATTAGCATGTGGAACGATTGTACTTTTGAAAGAAGGTATAATTGTTTGGTTGATTTATCACTAAAAACTAATAAAAACTAAGTATCTTATTGATTATAAAATGATCTTTTTTTTTTTTTTTTTTTTTGAGACGGAGTTTCACTCTTGTTACCCAGGCCGGAGTGCAATGGCGCC